>PVLA01015976.1:0-22743 GCA_004027455.1 Hydrochoerus hydrochaeris
ATTCCCAATTTTTAGCTTGATTATCCCTAGTGCGACAAAATCCCTCTTAATAATCGTTCCATTCTGTAACAGCCTGTGTTCTTTCTTTGGCATTGGCCTCACGGTAGGATTCCCATGGGTCTCTGGGGTGTAATGATACATTGCCGCCAGCAGATGGCACTGAAGGATGATCCGGGGCCTCATCCCATGTAGATTTCACTTTCATCATTGGGCCGGGCTTATTGTTTGTAAATGTGGAATTTTCTCGGGGAGCAGAACTTTCTCCCGGCGACATCTTTGGCTCTCGCTTTAAGGGCTTGAGTGAGGGATATATTTTTTGTGATTTGGGTGGAGGAGCAGTCTCCTCCTATAACTGATTTTATTTGTTCTTGGTGTAGAGAAAGGTCTTGTTCTAACTCTTGGGTGAGGGATGGGCCTGTGGCAGGTGCTGTGGCTGCACAAGCAGCGGACCCGCTAGCAGCAGAAAGGCCTCTGAATCAGCTCCAGTAACACTGTGGGAGCCTGTTAAGCAGCCCTTATAGTGAGTAGAGAGGGTTGGAACCCTAACAGGAAGACCCTCTCTTCATGTTGTCCAGCCATCTGGAGTCGCCTGATAAGGTGGGTCCAAGTTTGAGGGTCCCAAAAACAGGCAGTTTGAAGCCAGGGATTAAAGGGAAGTTCCCAATATTGGGAAAGGGTTTTACAAGAAATCTTACACTGTCTAGCCTGCAAGAGAGCAGCAAGAGACCGTGCCTGCGGGTGCTTATCCTTGTCAAGCGCGGAGCCCTTCGTGAGTGTGGGGGTCACTTACCACTCCTGGGGGGCACTCAGGGTCCCTGCTTCTTGTGCCACTTGGGGCTTGGGGGCCTCAAGGGGGACCTGGGCCAGCGTCAAGTGGAGATGGAGAGATTCTCTTTGGAGACCGAGCTGATGGCACAGACCCAACTTTATTGTGGAAAAGCAGGGAAATATATATATATATATATATATATATATATATATATATATATATATATATATATCATGGGCAAGAGGTATGACGGGGGAGTGGCCAGGGAGGGGCGGAGGTAGGACGCGGGGCGAGGCGGAGCAGGAAGGCATAGGCAGGGCGAATCACTTGGTCTGCCAATGACATGGGAGGTATCAGTGTACTCAGCCTCCTCTGCCATGGCTGTCAACAAGATCTCTGGACCTTTAATCCCACATTCCCTTATTAACATAATGAGAGTATAACAATCACAAGCTTATTTGTCATCTGTATATCTTTTTAATAATGTGCCACTCAGATATCTTACATATATTTTCAGCGACTTTCAATGGAAAAGCTTAAAAGTCTTAGTCGTTTCTTAATGTGCTGCTCAGAAACTTGTGTTCTATTTTTCTTTTTTTTAGTTTTAGCATAAAAACAGAATTGAAAAGGTGACACAGACTTTTAAAGCAACATAATAGGAGATTAACAATGGTTAACATATTGTGTATTGTTATCTTCAGAGCAGTTACTCAGATTACAAAATATAAGCATTTAAAATAATCAAACGATGAAAACAAAATCCATTGCTAGTAACATGCTACACACTGTATACACATTTTTACACACTGTGTACACACAGCATACATAGGTTTTCTGGAAAGCCAAACTTATTGAAGCTTTGGTTTTACTGTGCCTGGAATCTAAAGATGGAAACTAATACAAGGGAAATGAAAGAGGCACTTGTTGAGACCAGGCAACCTCATAGATGAACCAAGATGAAAACATCTGGATGACAGGTACTGCCTCTGGCTGTTCTGGACATTCTGGGGATTGTTACTGAGACATATCCTAGTTGGAAGTAGCAATTCAGGGTACAAAAGAAACCTCCATTATGGGTGGGAGAGTTGGAGGTATAGATATGCAGATTATAGTGGTCACGTAAGACCTCCCTTAGATGGAGTTTAGAGAAAGATCAGGTATTGGGACAAATAAAAAGTGAAATAGGATAGTTATTGGACAAGGGAAAAAGTTGGTTTTGGTTCATATTTGTGTGTATTTTTATTTAATCGGTATGCCTACGCTATTTCATATGAATTGTATATTCTTAAGTTACAGTTAAAAAGTTAATTTGCTCTTCTGCTGCTTTAGTACATATAGGGCAACTTAAGAGAGTTTGCTGAGAAACAGTCATATTTATGATGAAACAAACTGAGAAGACAGGAAAAAGGAAGAGAAGGAAAGAGCACTATCTGGCCTCCAGAAATACTATTAATTTCTGTCAGTTCATCCAAAGAACAGTTTGTGCTCTCCTTGTTTGGTTGCTTGCTATATATTTTCATCCTTAATCTTGTAACTTGAAAAGCTACTTTAAGACAGTAATATGCAATATATTAATTAAAGTTAATTTCCTACTATTTTTGAAATTCTGTATCCTCTATCAGTTTTTTCTGTTTTGATTTTTTAAAATTCAGGAAAAAAAGAACTTGAGGATTAATAACGTTTGGTCTTCCTTGGAGTTGTAGAATTCATTGGTAAATCATCTGGTTATCAGAGATTTTTTGTTATTACATTTTAATTACTGCCTCAATTTCATTGTTCGGTATTTCATTTTTTGTGTTTCAATTTTGGCTATTCACATGGATTTAGAAATCAATCCATTTCTTCAAGATCCTCCAATTTATTGAAGTACAGGTTTTCAAAGTAGTTTCTGATAATCTTTTGGAGTTTACCAGAGATAATAGTGATTTCACTTTTTTCAGATTTAATTGCATTGATTTGGGCCTTTCCTCCTCTTTTTGGTATGAGTGGATTTATTTTGTTTATTCTTCTGAAGAAACAGCTCTTTAGTTGATGATTCTTTGTATATCTGTCTCAAATTCAGTAATATTTGAACTGACATGTATAATTTCATTCTTAAACTTGCATTTGAACTGTTCAAGGTTTTCTAGGATCATGAGTTCTTTCTTTGTCTTATTTATTTGGGCTTACTCTATGTCTGGGTTATTTTTCTTATTGTTGAGACAAAATACATCATACCAAAGTTAAAGGATGAAAGATTTACTTCAGTTCACAGTTTGTAGAGGTTTCAGTCTGTGGTCAGCTGGATCCATAGTAAAGTGGCATGGCAGAGGGACATCACAAAGGAAAAACAGTTCATGGTGTGTCAGGAAGAAGAAAACAAGAAGCAGTTGTCTTTCACTTGTATTCCATCAAAGATATAAGCCCTTTGGTTGGGCAGTGTACACCAGGAAAGCTTCTATTTTGAGTAAATCCATTCAGTCACATCTAGAACTATATTAATTCCTATCTGCAGAATAATTTTGTACCACACAGCCTTAATTGCAGTGCCACTTGTCCTAGATCCAGCTAGTTTAGCAAATCCCAACTATGAGTATTAGATACAAAGCATAACAGTATTTTTTTATCATATGAACATTCATGGCTATAAACTTGCCTCTTAAAATACTTTTGTTGTGCCCCGTAGGCTCTGGTATGTTGTAATGAGATAATTTAATCCTAGAAACCATCATGATATCTTCCTTGATTTGTTGTGTGACTCAGTGATTCAAGAAAGCATTTTTAAATTTCTATGTTTGATTAATCTCTTGAGTTTCATTTGCCTTTGATTTCTAGTTTTATTGCACTGTGGTCTGATAATGTGCACAGAAAATTTTCTGGTTTTTTATATTACTTTAAGCATGCTTCTTTGGATATTATGATATCTATTTTTGAGAAAGTTTCATGTATTGGTGGGAAGAAGCTGTCTTTCATTTTTGGGTGGAGGGTTTGGTCAATATTGTATTACATCTATTCGGTTAAAGGTGTGGTTCAACTGCAATATTTGTTTGTTCCTTTCTTGTCTAGTTCATCTGCCTATTTGAGACAGTGGGATATTGAACTCCCCCAATATACCGTTGTTGATGTTTATCTGATTTTATGTACAGGGATGTTTGTTTTATAAGTTCAGCACACCAATATTTTGTGTATAAGTATTTATACATATTGTATTTTCCTGTTAACCCATAACCTTAAATAATATAGTATGCTCTTTTGCTATTTTCTGTTACATTTTGAAGTCCAATTAGACTGAAAATATGATAGTTGTTCCTCTCAATTTCAGCGTCTGGTTTTTTTGCTTTTGATTAGTCCAAGTTGGCAATCAGTGTCCTTTCATTTGGGAATTGACATCTTTTAATTGACAATCATTACAGAAAGTGTTTAAGCTTATCTTGACATTGCATCATAGAAGAGGAGACATAGTCCATGGTTGGATAGACAAAAAGCAGTCATCTTCCCTTCTAGTTTTTCCTTTATTGTATTCAGACTACAAGCATATTAATTGGTACCAACCATATCAGTGGTGGCCTTCCCATTATCCACACCTAGAACTCTGCTAAGCCAATTAGTGGAGTAATGTTATCATGTATCCTTAATTCAGATTCACACACCCTGATCCAGTCACCATGAAAAGTGTCAAGAAATTACCTTATTTGTCCATTAACTGCAAAAGGAAGTTTTGTGGACATAATAAACTGGATTTAAAATTATTTGCCTTTAGGCTTTCCATGCTTTTCTGAACTTTAAATTTTATGTTGATCAAGAAATTAATTGCAATGCTTTCACTTTTACATTTGACTTGTTGCTTTGTCTAACAGCTTTTAAGATTTGGCACTTGTGTTGGACTTGTGGAATTTTGATGTAACATGTTTTGGAGAGCTTCTTTCCTTATTGTGGCTATTTGGGGAGTTCAATGTACCAAAATTTACCTATATTTTAGATTCCATTTCTAGAAACTTTCCTTGTGTGATTTCTGAAAACTACAATTATTTTCATCATGCAGTCTTCTGATTTTTCACTAATTTCAATTAATTATAAGTTAGTATGCTTGAATTATCTACCAGGTGCTGACTCATTTTCTTTCATTTCTAGATTTTAAGATATTCCTGAGTGTATGTTCATATACATGAGCCCCAGCTGCTTGTTTTGATATTTGTGACTTCTGCTGCCAATGCCCTCACTAGATCTTTAAAAACATCTCCTAGATTTCTGTTTAGTGCATATTCCTGGAAAATTATTTTTCCTATGCTAGGAATTCATGTATTGTAACATATTGTGTTGTTCAGCTAGCATTTTATCATGGCTTCTTTCAGATCATTTTGTTTATTAAGTCCATTATCTGTTTAGTTGTGTCATCTTTGATCTCACCAAGCATGGTATCAATCTGTTTTTGTTTCATCTTTTGTGTTTTGGTATAATTTAACTGTTTTGCTTTAAATTTTTCTCCTCACAGATTCTCTGTGGATGAGTTTATGTCACCGGAATTTTTGGAGATATATTGCTGCCATTTTTGTCAATGTTTAATACTCTGTGTGAGTGTGTGTGTGCACACACATACACATGTGTGTGCACATTAAGGGTTGAGGATTGAAAAGGGTGGAAAGAGTTTATTGTTAGTATTTAGATCTCTTTAGTCAGGGTCATCTTTCTAGTGATGTGCTCTTGGCATGGCTAACTTTAGTACTTTCTTACCTCAATATTTGACTACTTGTGTCAATTTGGGGAGGAAAGAGTATGGTATAATTGTCTTAATACCATTTTCTTAGGAATTAACCACAGTAATGTAGGTGTCACAAGACAAAACAGATATTGCAATATACTAAAACTCCAATCATAGCAAAAATGATTTTACAAAAGAAAGGAAAGAAATCTAAACAGTAGACTCACAGAGAAACTGGATATTGGTGTAATATAAGAACAAATAATGTACTACTGTGTAACCCATAAATACAAATAGATGTGGAATAATAATACTGTATAAAGAACTGTATACCAATTATTGACATAAAACAAATATATACTAAATGAAACAACTATATTAGCATTAACAACAGAAAATAAAAAATAACAATAGAATACAATCAACTAAACATCTAAAGATTAATAAAGCCTAATAGCAATATTAATAATAGATGATGCAGGGAAGTGAAAATGAAAGAGCCAAAATTTTAAGAACACAGAAAGGGAAGATGATAAGGAGTTGAAAAATATGAGATAAAGGATGCAATTGAGAAGTAAAAATTGATTTCATTAAAAGTAACTGAAAAGAAAAAGGAAAAAAAGAAATTCCTAGACTCCTCCAAATAGAAACAAAAATGGGTTAAAATTTCTCCATTTCTTTGACTGAGTATTTTCTTTCTGGAGTTTGCATTACTGACATTCATAAGTTATTGGGCCATATAGTGAGTTATTACAAGTTGTGTTTTGCTTTTGCATTCCCATTTTTTGAGTGTGAATGCTGAGTTTTCTGCCTTTCCTTCTTGGTGTAGTGAGTTGGTGGTGTACACTGTATTATTATATGTCTGGGTGTACATCTGTTTTGGTTGTATGTGGCTGTGGTTCTGTATGCCTCACACAACTGAATGTCATTTTCTTTTCCCGTGCTTGGGAAGTTTTCCTTAATTATTTCTGGAACAGCCTTTGTAATTCACCTGTATGTATTCCCACTTCTTCATTCACATCACTTATTCTTAAATTGTAGATTCTCTTGTCATCTTCTAGCCTTTGTATTGTTACTGCTTCTTTCCTTGTTATTTTTAATAGATCTTTCTTTTCATCATCACACACTGCCAACTTGTCTTCAAGTTTTGATAGTCTACCCTTAGTTTGTTTTAAGGAGTTTTGCCAGATTTCAATGGAGTTTTTAATTTCCTGATAGTCTCTTTGAATCTGCTTCATGTATTCTATATTTTCTTTATATTCTTTATCAAATGTTTCTCTCCTTTTTTTGTGTTCCTTCCTTCTTCCATCTGTATCATCCTGAGAGATGTTTCCTGAGAGCATTTCTTTTATTACTCTACTCATATCCTGCTTTACCTGATTTAATATTTCAGTTTTGAGCTCATCTACAAGGTCCTGAAGATATCTCTTAATGTCCATTGAAGCCATGTCTGATGTTGTGTGTTTGCCGCCCTCAGTTACCCTTGTTTTTCCTTCTCCTGGTTCAGTGTTCTCAGGGTTCTGGGCTGGGGGCATCTTCCTGCCTCTCTCTCCTGTCATGGCTCAGGCTTCCTCCACCCAGTTTGGCATGTAGGTCCCTTCCCCCTTCCCTGTTGGCCACAGTTCCTCTGAAGCACACTGGTGAGGGACTTCTGCCCTCTCCTTCCTGCTCTTGTCACTGAGGTGTAACCAGGTTTTGTATGCCTGCCCCTCCCCACTGGGCAAACCAAACTTCAGGGGCCTTTCACCCAGTTAGTGCATGGTAGGCACAGTGAATTGATTTGGGGTGGCTCATTGGGTCCCAGCCAGGGGTGTGGCCCAGTCCAAGAAAATCCCATGAATCTGCTCTGGGAAGGGAGAAACCAACTGCAGTCACTGTCACTCCCAGTTCAGGCTTCTCTTGCCTGATTCCAACATGTCACCCATTTGGCCACACCCCTCCCATGTGTGGGGTCTCATGGATTAATGAATGTCCCTTTACTGGCTCTGCTTTCCATTGGGCTCACCAACCCCCAACCTCAGTGCTGAAGTTCTTCCTGCAAGTGGCAGTGGGAATGAGTCTGAATCCACCAGCCAGTGCGGATCCAAGCTGGTACATACTTGCTGGGTCACCATGAAAACGCTGTGTCCCACAATCTTCAGCTGTCTCAGTTGTAGTCCCAAAGTATTTAAAAACCTTTTTTATGTTTTAATTTTTTCCTGTGTCAAGAGGATCCATCTCGCCCTGTCTGGGTCTCTCCAGGGTGCTTTATTCTGGTGTATGAGTTGTTTCTCCTGGGAGGCTTTGTATTTTGCTGTTCATTGATCAGCCATCTTGTCTTCTCTTACTTTTTATTTCTTTTTTTGCTCAATTACATATATTAAAATTTGAAATACAACATTGAACAGGAGTGACAAGAGCAGACACAATTGGCTCATCCATAATTTTGGAGAACATGCTTTTAGTTTTTATTACATTAAAGATGTAATTAGAAACATGCCATTACAATATGCAGGCATTTGCATTTTTCACATAGAATTTTTATCATTTTGAAGAAAGATTCTTTTAACATAATTACTATAAGATTTTTCCATGATAAAAGAATGTTAAATAGTTTCAAAGTCAGGTTCTACATATAATGAGATAATCATGTGGTTTTGGTCCTTGGTTTTCTTTGTGTGGAGTATTACATTTATTGATTTACATGGGTTGAAACATCATTGCAACTTTTAGTGTCACATGGTTGATCACATTATATGATATCTAGGGTTTTGAATTTTGTTTTAAAGAATATCACTGTTGATATTTGAATCCATATTCACCATGGATATTTATCTGTAGTTTGATTTTATGTATAGTATTTACTTTTGGTAGCAGGATAACATTTCTATTGGTAATTTCTACAGGTTAATAACATCATAGAAATCTTTTGGAAGTAGTCTTTCCTTTTTGGTTTTTTATCCATTTTAGAAAAGTTTGGTGTTAGTTTTTCTTCAAATTTGACAAAATTCAGAGGCAAATACACCAAATCTGGGGCATTCCTTCATTGGGAGTTATTCATTGTTATTTTAGTCTTGTTTCTTGTTATGAATCTGTTTAAAATTTTGTCTTTTTTCTTCAATATTCCTTTATCATATGTATCTGGGAACTTACACATTATGCATAGATTTTCCAATTTATTGTAATGTCTTAAAAGTAATGTCTAGATTTAGTCTCTGGCATGAGGTAATTTCCAGCACACAGGGAAGGTTTGGACCATTTTTTTTAGAGCCTGAAAGACCCAAATGTACCTCCCAAATCATCAGAGGCTGCACTGAAAATCTCTGTAGGCCTAAATGGCCCATGCCCAGTGACCCCAAGATAAGGACAGTTTCCTACATTCAGTATCCAGTAGCAGGCAATTTTCAAGGCACAGAGAAGATTGAGGACATGTATCAGAGCCAATAATACACCCCCTAGACTCCCAAATCACCAGAGGCCACACCAATGGCCTTTGTGGGCATAACTGGGACATACTCAGTAACCCCCAGAATGCATTGAGCCTCCTGTATCCCTTGAATGAGTTGGAAGTGCATGAGTTGATTTCCAATGCATGGGGAATCCTTGGAACATTGCTCAGAGCCTGAAAATATAGGAAAATGACAAAGTGAAAGAGTAAAATGCAATCTCAAACCACCAGCCTACCCAAAGCAAGGCTAGATGTCATGGACATAGAAGAAAATGCAAGTCATACACCTGAAATACCTGAAATCATAGCAACTGAAGAAACAACTCTCAGAAGCTATAAAAGAACTCAGACCAGAAATAATGTCAGAGGCAAAAGAATAAATGATAAATGCAATAAAATAAATGCTGAACACATCTGAAGAAGACATAGGTAAAAAATTAGAGAAACAATGCAAAAAGATGGAAACTGTGAATGAAAAATATGAGAAACAAACAAAATGCATGAAGCAGATTCAAAGAGAGATACAGAAAATCAAAAATTCCATTGAAAACTGGCAAAACCACCTCAATGAAAGTGAAGATACACTTTCTGATCTCGAAGACAAGGTTACAGCTACTGAATGGGAATGAATACAATTTATAAAAATAACAAAGAGGCAGAAAATAACATTTAAACATCTATGAGTGGATGCAAAGAAGAACAATATAAAACTATTAGGTATAAATTAAAAAAGGGTACAAGACAAATGATATCAAGTGGCTATTTACAGAAGCAATAGCTGAAAATTTCCCAAAAGTGATAATGGAAAGGACTCACAGCTCAGTGAAGCATATAGAAATCCAAATAGCCATAACAAAATAAAACTACATCGAGACATATATTAAACACCATCCCAGAAATTCAACATAAAAAAGACTATTAAAAGCTGTTAAAGAGAAAAGACAGATCACCTATAAAGAATTACAGCAGACTTCTCAACACAACAGTGAAATCACAAAGAGTATGGAGTGAAGTACTGCAGATCCTAAAGCAAAATGACTTAAAAGCCAGATTGATGTGCCCTGCAAAATTATCCTTCAAAATGGATGGAGAAGTAAGATACTTCAAAGAAAAAAGAGCAGCTGAATAATTTTATGACCACCAAACCAACCCTGCAAAAAATACTCAATGACATTCTAGATACACATAGGAAAAAAACACTAAGTAAGGCAAACAATTAAACAGACTGGAAAGATAAAGAATCAACAGCAGAAAGATTACATGTCAAAAATAAACCATTATGTATCAGTTATAACTATTGATGTAAATGGCCTCAATTCACCAATTAAAAGAAACAGGCAGAATAGATGAAGAAACAACATCCAACCATATGCTGTCTAAAAGAAAACCATCTAACACAAAAGGAAATTCATAGAATGAAAGTCAAAGGATGGAAAACAATACTGCATGCAGCAGGAACACAAAAAGCTAGAGTATCTATTATGTTTGCAGACAATGTGGACTTCAAACCAAAAATGATTCAAAGAAATAAAGAAGGTCACTACATACTAGTTAGGAGAAAATTTCAAGAGGAAGAGATTACAATCTTAAATATCTATGCATCAAATTCGGGAGCACTCAGCTATACAAAACAAATCTTAACAGAAATAAAAAATCTAATAAGCAATAACAATTATAGCAGAAGACTTAAACATGCCATTAACACAAAGAGACAGATCAACTAGACACAAAAATCAGCAAAGAAATAACAGAACTGAATCACACTTGAGAACAAATGAACTTGGTGGACTTATACAGAATGTTCAACCCAAAAACACTAGAACATACATTCTTCTCAGCAGTACATGGACATTTTCTAAATATATTATCCAACAGAATATGCTTAAGTACATTCAAAATAATTGAAATTATCCCATGCATGTTATTGGGTCATAGTGCTATGAAATTAGATATTAATGACAAAAGAAACTGCAAAACCCTATAAACATATGGAAATTGAATAATACACTCTTGAGCAATCAGTGTGTCACAGTAGAAATTAGAGAAGAGGTTAAACAATATCTATAAGCAACTGAAACTACAAATACACTGACTGGAACCTGTGTGATGCAATGAAAGCAGTACTCAAAGGAAGATTTATTGCAGTGAATTCCCACATCAGGAAAACAGAACAAAGACAAATAAACAATCTGATGCTACACCTCAAAAATCTCAAAAAAGCAGAAAAACTCAAGCCCAAAGCCAATAGCAGGTTGGAAATTATAAAGGTCAGTGTAGAAATCCATGCAATGGAGAGTAAGAAAACAATACAAAGAATTAATAAATCAAAGAGTTGGATATTTTAAAGAATAAATAATATTAATATGCCTATAGAAAATCTTATTTAGAAAAAGGGAAGAAAACCCTAAAAATCATGCAATAAGGAATGAAAAGTGTGAAATCACTATAGATCCAGTGGAAATATAGAAGATCATCAATACCTAGTTTGAAAATTTCTACTCTTATAGGTTTCATAACTCAGAAGAAATTGACAGATTCCTGCAAACATATGAGTTACCAAAGCTTGGTCAAGAAGATATAAAACCATTGAATAATCCAATGTAAATTAATTAAATTGAAAATGTAATTAAATTCTTACCAACAAAGAAATGCCCAAGTCCAGATGGAATCACTGTGGAATTCTGCAAGAAATTCAAAGAAGACTTAATGCCAACACTCCTCAAAATCTACCATGAAAATTAAAGTGTAGCAATGCTCTCTAACTCATTCCTGGAAGCAAATATTACTTTAATACCAAAACCTGAGAAAGACACAACCAAACCAGAGAACTAAAGGCCAATCTCCCTAATGAGCATAAATGCAAAATTTCTCAATAAAAGAGTGGCAAGAAGAATGTCGCAAATCATCAAGAAGATTATACACCACAACCAAGTGGGATTCATCCCAGGAATGCAGGGATGTTTCAACATATCCAAATCAATAAATGTAATCTACCATATCAACAGAGCAAAAATAAGCATCACATGATCATTTCTATAGATGCAGAAAAAGCTTTTGATAAGGTCCAACACTTATTTATGATAAGAAACTTACAGAAAATTGGAATTGAAGGTCTTTACCTCAAAATGATAAATCTATCTATGACAAAACCAACAGCCAGTATCATATTAAATGGCCAAAAACTGAAAGCCTTTACCCTAAAATAAGGAAGAAGACAAGGATGTCCATTATCAACACTCCTATACAATATAGTGCTGGAAATACTAGCCAGACTGATTAGACAGGAGAGAGAAATAAAAAGAATAAAGATAAAAAAGAAATTATCATTATTTGCAGATGACATGATACTCTACATAGGAAACCACCAAAATTCCAATGAAAGACACTTAGGTACAATAAATACATTCAGTAAGGTAGCTGGATAAAAAGTCAGCACTCAAAAATTAATAGCATTCCTATACACAAGCAGCAAAATATATGAGAGAGAAATAAGAGAATGCACACCCATCAAAATAGCAGCAAAAAACATGAAATCCTTAGGAGTCAATGTAACAAAATAAGAAAAAGATTTATTCAGGTAAAAGTATATACCCTGATTAAAGAAATTGGATAGAACCTCAGGAAATGGCAAGACAACTCTTGTTCATGGATTGGAAGAACAAACATATGAAAATGGTAATTCTCCAAAATCTGTTATATAGATTTAATGCAACTCCAATCAAAATACCACTGGCATACTTCACAGATCTAGAGAAATCACTCCTAAAATTCATCTGGTACCAGAGACCTTGAATATCAAAGGAAATTCTAAGTAATATAGGCAGGGCAGGAGACATCATAGTTCCTGACTTGAAATTTTACTACAAATCTACTGTATTAAAATCAATATGATACTGCAATACAAACAGACCTGAAGATCAATAGAATATGTTAGAAGATACAATTACAGCTACAAATACACTCAGACACCTTATCTTTGATAAAAGCACCAAACATATTCACTGGAAGAAAGATGATCTCTTTAATATTTGGTGATGGAAAAATTTGCTTTCTGTGTGTTAAAAGTTAAAACTAAACCCATGCTTATCACCATGTTCTGAAGTAAAATCTTATTGGATCAAAGATTTTAAAATTAAAACAGAAACACTAAATCTTTTGGTAGAAAAATTAGGTAGAAATCTTGAAGACATAGACGTAGTTAAAAAATTCTTGAAAAAAAAATCAAACTACATGGGAAATACTTGCCACAATCAACTATTGAGAGTACATCTTACTAAAGAATTTTTGCATTTTAAAAGATATATCTCCAGCATAGTGAAAATAAATCACACAAATTGGGAAAAAAATCTTAATCTACTGTCCTTCAGACAAAGGACTTTTTCTAGAACATATAAAGAATTAAAAAATTTAGGACGCTGAAATTCAAAGACCCAGTCCAAAAATGGGCAAGTGAAATGAATACACAGCTCCCAAATAAAAACATACAAAAGGCAAATAAATACATGAAAATATGTTCAACATCATTGGTCATTAGAGAAATGCAAATTTAAAAAAACACTGAGATTTCATCTCATTCCAGAAAGAATGGCCATGATAAAGAATACTACCAACAACAAATGCTGGAGAGGTTGCAGGATAAAAGGAATTCTTCTGTAATGTTGGTGGGAGTGTGGATTGGTGCAACCACTGTGGAGGTTAGTCTGGAGGTTCCTCCAAATGCTGGGATTGGAAGACCCATTTGACCCAGCTAGTCCCATTCTGGGCATACTCCCAGAAGAAATGAAAACATCATACCACAGTGATATATGTGCACCCATATTTATAGCAGGACAATTTGCAATCATCTATCTTGGAAATAACCTAAATGCCCATCAACTAAGACATGAATAAAAAAAGTTGTGGTAATTTTATGCAATAAACTATTATTCAGCTATAAATAATGATCATTTTGAGATATCTATAAATAAATGGGCACAACTTTAGACTATATTCATAAGTGAAATAAATCAAACTCATGTGAATAAAAACCATATTGTCTACTTAATGCAAGAAATGGTAAGAGTACATATAAAAAGCCTCAATATACACAGTGAAAGGATAAGAATCTGCTCAAGAGGATAAAAATAATATCTCTGGGAAAAGGAGGAAAAAGGAATAGGAAGGGAAAAGAAAAAGTATCTTAAACTGTATAATCATGCTTAGGACAACTAAGATGACTGTATTACATAAGTTCTTGGAACAGAACAGCTAACATCCATAGGATTGGAAAAAATTTTCACGTTAGTGTCTGTAGATCTGAGGAACTCTTGAGGAACATTATGTAAAATAACAACCCTAATTATGCTCCTACCCCCTTGTTTGAAGGCCTATATCATCATTGTTTTGGGCTCTTTGCTGTTGTTATTCATTTGTCTTTTTTGTTTTGTGTTTTTCTAGCAATTTGTTTGTTTTGGTTTGTTTCTCCTCCAATACAGAAAAATATAGGTATACTTGTAGAGGCTTATACATGTGTAGGACTTCCCCTAATCCGTATGCATGAATTGATTATATTATGTGTGATGAAATGAACAGCTACTTTGAAGAAAAAGAGCATTATTTTATCCTTTGCAGATATCGTATCGTAATGCTGTGAAATCCAGTAACATTATTCTTTGTTCAGAGTGGTTTTAGCCTGTTTTGTACTGTTTAATTTTGATATACATAAAGGTATGGACAGCTAATTTGAACGAGAACAAAAGACATTACAGAAACCATTGTTGATTTTCCTATTACCTGGTTTTGAAGACCTATAAAGACTTCATCCTGGTATGATCAGTTTAATACCATTTTGTTTTATATGAATTCATTGTTTGTGAAGATATGGGCAACTATTTGGAAGAAAACAGAAGACATTGCCATAACCATGGTAGATATCCTATTATCTTGCATAGAAACCTGTGTCACTTACATCGTTTTCTTCAGATCTACTTTGTTCTGTTTTGTTTTATGTCTTTAAAATAATAAAAACAAGGTAATTTCTAGTAATTCTTTGGACTTCAGTGATGTCTGTTGTGATTTTACCTTTCTGATTTGTAAATTTACTAGTTTGGTACTTTTCATTCTTTCTTTTTAAAGTTTGGCTAAGGCTTTACTAAAAAGAGTTATGCTTCAAAGAGCCAACTCTGTGATCCATTGATAATTTGAAATGTTATTTGTCTCTGTTTCACTTAAAATCTGTTCTGATCTTTACCATTTCATTTCTTTTACAATGCTTCAGTTTTGATTGTTCTTTTTCATTAGGATGTTGAGATGCATCATTCATGTATTTATTCAACATTATTGTTTTTGTGATGTAGGCACTCATAATTATAAATTGCCTTCATATGACATCTTTCTTTGTAGTTTAGAGACCTTGATAGGTTGAGTTGTCATTACCATTTGAATCTAGGAATTTAATTTATTCTTTGGTATGTTCAATGACCATTGGTCATTCAGCAATGTATTATTCAACTCCTGTTTTTGTTCACTATCTACAGTTTCTTTCCTTATTGATTTCATTGTTTTATCACATTTTGATCTGTCCAGTCCTCTATCTGTCCAGCTCTCTTTTTTTTAATTCTTTCAAAATAAATTTAAGAAACCTATATGCTTGGTCTCAAATGATTCAAAATTCCTTGACAGTTTATCATGGGGCTATCAAATATGTTCACAATGGAATGTACAAGCTTGCCACATTCATTGTATCTAGGATACAATGTGATAAGATATGATGATATCTGTGATAAGATATGATGAGATCATATGAGACAGGCTGAATTTTTTTATGTATTTATTTAAATTTGCTTCATAGCTTAAAATATGTCTATTTCAGAGAAAGCTCCATATGCTGCTGAAAATAATATGTAAACTTTTGCTGTATTAACACTATAAATATCTATTAATTCCATTTGATCTATACTACAGTATATCAGTAAGATCTCTTAGTTGACTTTTTCTGGTAGACCTGTTTGTGAAAGTGAGTATTGAAGCTACCCACTGTGATTATATTATGCTCCACCTAACCATTCATTTAGTATTTGTTTCATAAAATCTGACACACCAAATGCTTGGTGCAAATATATTTAAAGTTATTATACTATTTGAAGATTTTTTTCCATAACCAAGATATTGCAGCCTTCTTTATCTCTTCTTATTAATTTTAGTTGGAAGTCTAGATTGTGAATATAAATAAAGCTACACTGTGATGAAACATACTTGGTCATGGCGTAAAATCTTTTTGATGATTTGTTTGACCAATGTTTGAGGATTTTTTTTTATCTATGTTAATTAGAGATTGGCTTGTAGTTTTTTGCTGTTGCTGTTTGTTTGCATCCTTGTCCACTATCTCATTCAGGATAAAGATAGCTTTCCAGAATAATTTTAGGAATATACTTTTCATTACAATTTCATTATTGTGTTTGAGGAAAGTTGGAATTAGATCTGCCATAAAGATTTTTGGAATTTGATAGTTAATCAGTCAGAGGCTGGGCTTATCTTATGTGGTAGGATTTGATTGCTACTTAAGTGTTATTATCAATTATTGGATTAGTTAGGATTTTAAGACTTGTTGACTCAGTTTCAGTAATTCATTGTATCTAGGAGTCTCTCCATTTCCTATGAATTCTCCATGGAATGGTGCATATATTTGTGAAAAAATCAGTATTTTCTATTAAGATGTCATTTTTCCATTTATAATTGTATTGAATTGTGTGTATTTTTTGTAATGATGATGAAGCTCACTGATTTGTGCCTTTTCTTGCCTTTATGGTAAGATTGACCAATTGAAGGCAGTTGGTAATGAAAGGTGTGACGTTTCATGGACACTAAGAGCAGCCTGACTGTGACAACCACTTCACACATCTGCATGTCAAGATATTTGGGAATAGAGAAGAAATGAATAGATTCCTATATTGTGAGTACCACCAAAATTAAACAAGAAAACATGAAGACACTTAATAGTCCAAAGAAAATCTCAGGAAATGAAATAGAAGAAGAAATAAAGAAACATATAACTGTATTAACTAAAACACCCCCAAATCTAAAGGATTCACTGTTGAACTCAGAAAGAACTGCATGGAAGATCTAATACCAGAACTTCTCAAACTCTAATAAAATTGAAAGGGAAGAAGTATTTCTACTGCCATTCCTGGAAGCTAGCACTAACCTCATTCCAAAACTATAGAAGGATCCAACTAAACAAGAGAACTATATGCCAATCTCTTTAATTCAGATGCAAAATTCCTCAAGAAGATAAGATCCTGGCACATAAAATGACACAAATCATCAAAAAGATTTTATACCATGTCAACTTTATTCCATGGATGCAAGGAAATTTCAGCACATGAAGAACTATCAATGCAATATATCACAAAAAAAGAAGGAAAAAAATAAAAAAAATCAGTAAATTTTTCTCACTAGCTGCAGAAAAATTTACTGACAAAATCCTACATCTTTTCAGAATAAAAATTGAAAAAAAGAACATTGTATCAATCTGGTTTACCAAGTTATGAGAAACCTACTACAAAGCTAGTTGCATTACAATAGCTGTGGTTATGGCTTATGCATTTCATGAAAAATAAATCCCTAATCTTGGTTTGAGTGGCAGAAATCAATAGTATTGAAGTCTGGGAGGAATAAAGAGAAAACAAGAAGGTAGGCCTGCTGCTGCCACCTTCTCTCTTTTGTACCATGGAGTATTAAAAGAAAACTTTTCTCCTTGAACTTACACGTGTTGGATATGTTGCTCTAACAATAAGAAAATAACTTAGGCAGTACTTGAATCATTAATCAGAACAATAAAGCACCAGAAAAAGAGATATGTATGGGAAATTATTATTCATTTCAAATGACAAAGTACTGTTCTACTGTAAGACTTGTAATTAGTACCAAAATGAGTAATGTAATTGGAAGAATATTAATACATATAAATAAAGAGCACTTTTCTACTCCAATAATAAACTCACATAGAATGGAATTAGGGAAAACATATTACTCACAGTATCATCAAAACAAATTAAATATATATGATTTAATCCAACCAAGTGAATGAAAAACCTCTACAGTAATAACTATAGAACTCTGAGAAAGATGCACAAAGAGGACATTAGTAAGTGGGAAGACATCCCCTATTGCTGGAAAGGCAGAATCCAATTTAAAAGGACTTAATTTAAAAGGACTCTACCTTACAAAATTTATATACACACTTAACTCAGTCCCAATCCAACTATTAATAGCAATCTTCACAGAACCAGAAAGGTCAACCCTATTATTCATAAGAGACAAAAGAGACTTAGAATTTGGAAAGCAATCATGAGGAACAAGTGATAGATTCTGCCAACCTGGGTTTAGTTATCTGACAGGTGACATCTATCCAACATTGTACCGGCCCCATAGAAGTAACTTATTTCTCAAATAATAAATGCTATGTTCTCCTTCTCAGTCCACAGGTAAACCTCCTGCTCCATTTTAGCACTTGCGCCTAGCTTTCTCTAATCCCAACACTCCTTATCCACCCAAGGTTCCACCACCAGTCCACAGCAAAACTTTCTGTATCTGTTTGGAAAAGGAAAATGTTCCTTCAAATCAGCTGTTAATGCGTCATTTTGCATGCCTCCAAAACTCCCAAAGCCAGACCTGGTAAAAATAGCTTCACTTCTTTGTTGTTGCTGACAGCATTTATATTTATTTTATAATTCTTACAATGAAGATGAAAGGCCTGCACTGAAGGCCACTATAATCTTTGTCTTCTTTCTCATTTCCTCTGCACTGACTCAGATTGAGTGCCAAAAATAATCAATAAGGATAAAGCAAGAAGCTTTAAAATTAAAGATTTGATATTACATTGAAAAGCCACAGTGACTAAAATGAAACAGGCATATGTTTCAGTGGAACAGAATAGAGGATGAAAAAGCATCACCAGGCATATTCAGCTTTGCCCAAGGGGCCAAAAATAGATTTTTCAAGAAAAAGAGAATCTTTAAAAATGGGGCTGGAAAATTGAATATCAAAAGGCAGAAGATTGAATGTAACATACCACATCTTACCATGTAGTACATTAAAACTCAAAATGGATAAAAACTCTAAATGTTACAAAAGAAACAGTCTGTTGGAATATTAAATATGTAAAACTCTTGAACATATAAGTAAAAGCAAAGACTTGGAAAAAGGGGCAGTTATAAAAGAACTAATACTAAGGGTGTACAAATGGTGTCATATCAAATTTTAAGATTATTCAAAGCAAAGAAGAGTCAACTGAGTGAAGACTATACAGAATGGGAAAAAAATTTGTGAGCTTTTTCTCAGTCAGAGGACTCTTCAGAATTCATAAAGAATTAAAAGTTTTAGATACACAAAATGAAAAGACCTAATCAAGAATGTGAAACTGAAATAAATACATATTTCACAAAAGGCATATGAATGGCACATAAACATATGAAAATACTTTCTATATTACTGATCATTTGTTAAATCAAAAATAAAGAAAAACTGATTTCATTCTTCTCCAAAAATAATAGCTTTCACCAAAAATCAAGCACTAACAAGTTTTGGTAGAGCTTGAGGGAAAAAGAAACCTACATTGGTGCTTGAGATGGAATCTAGCACAATCACTATGGAATTAAAGCACTAAACTTAAATAAGTAAAACTGGAAATCCCATCTTACTGTGGAATTTTCTTTGTAAGTATATTACCAAAACAATTGAAAGACATGATAATACCATGATATGCAATACTCGTGTTATTAGCACCACACCTCATAATAGCTAAGTGCTAGTTGCAGTGTCTATGTCCATTTACAGTTGAATATAAAATTGTGGGATTTATGCAGAATGTAATGTCACCCTACTGCAAAGAAGGGTAAATTTCAGTCACAATTATGAATTTGGATGCACCTTGAAACCATAATGCTAAACAAAGTACATCAGAAGCAGAAGTTTAAATATAGTGTATTTGTTTTACATGAGAAATCAAACATGTAACTGTTAGCAAAGTCAAAGATAATAGAAGTAAGGGAAAAGAACTTTTAAATTGTAAAAAAAATCAAGAGATGAGGGTAGTGGAAGGAAAGAGTAGTAGAGAATAAAAAAGCACTATTATATTATGCATAAGTAGTCACTATCAAAAAGGAATGTTATTATGTAGGCAAACATATACCAATAAGAATGAAGACCTAGGACAGAAAGAAAAGTTTAAATTGATAGAGAAAAAGCAACTTTCTGCCAAACAGATGCATAGATAATTTATGACCATCAATACAGCACTGTAAAAATTACTCAGTAACACCCTAGACAGGGTAAGTGAGCCACCAAACACCAAAGATCTTAGTGGAATGAATACATGAAGCTGGGGTGAGGAATTGAGTAAAAGGGAAGAACAAAGAAATCAGTGACAAGAGAATAACACAATGACAGGAATCAATCAACATCTTTCAGTAATTACTCATAATATAAATAGTCTCAACTCCCCAATCCAGTGTCACATATTGGCAAATTAAATCAAAAAACAACCCCAAATGAGTGTTGCATGTAGAAGATAAATATAATCCATGAAAAACACACTGAACACTAAGAGATAGAAAATAACACTGCATGCCACAGGAGCCTGAAAGCAAGCAAGCCTTACAGAATATCTACAAAAGAGTAATGAAAAGTGGACCAGTTAATTCAAACTTTATATTTTATTTTAGTTTTGCAATATGTGAAATTTCTCTTTATAAAGTGCTCAAGACATGAAGAAGAAGCTCTTTATAAACAGGAGGTACTACTAGGAAGACAAGCAGCAAAGCAAATCTGTGCCAGCTACCTGCACACTCCCCTGCAACTTGTAGTTGTGAGTGGAAACATCAAAAACCCTTGAATTCAATCAATTCAAAACCTCTTCTGAAAATACATCTATCCTGACTCTGGGACTAAAGTGAGTCCAAATAAACTTCTAACAAGTGAATGGCCCTTCCCTCATAAATATTCTTTCTCCAATCTTCAGGGACCTTTCAAAAATGTGACTGAACATCAGGGGACCTGTGGATACATTTCACAGTTCTGGTGAGTGAACCATAAGGTACGCAATTCCTTTGTGTTTGTGTGTCTTAAAGATCCTTATTATTGTTCTTAAAGGTACATTTAAGTACAAAAAAGTATATCCTTTCAAACTTTTCTCCTCCTCATATTCTTCTTTTTCTTTCTTCTCCTATTCCTCCTTCTCTCAGGAAAAACAGGCCAGAGAGAATGGTATGCTACAAATTTACACATATCAGGGGATTCACTGTTGAATTTTACACGAATTAGAAGGTAGAATTTTTGTCAATACTCATAATTTTCAAAGAAGTTTAAGAGTAGGAAAACTGCTAAATAATTTATTTGATATTAATATTGCCCTCAAGAAAAAAATAGGACAAGGACTTATCATACAAGAATAATATAGACAAATTTCCTTTGTGAAGCAACATGGAAAACTACTCAATATGATACTTGTAGACAGAATTTAACACATCACTAGAAAAAAAAAAACATAGGTCATGACCCAGTTGATTTTATCCAAGAAATGCAAGGATTGTTCAACCTACATGTTAAGAGATGAAATACATCACAGAAACATGTAATAGTAAAAATTTCATCACCTATCAGTATATGCAGAAAGAACCTTTGACAAATTCCAACTCAGATTCATGGGTAGAAAGAAAAGTTTGGTGAAAACAAATATAGAAAACCTTACCTAAATATTATAAAACTCATCCATGACTCTCCTATTGCCTATATACACTAAATGGAGAAAATTTTAAAGGCTAACTTCTAAAATCAGGAATAAAGTAATGATATTGAATCTCACCATTTCTGTCCAGTATAGTACTCAAAATTTTGCAAGATCAATTATGCAGGAGAATGAAAGCAATTCAAGTAGGAAAGGAAAAGTGGATAACATGACTCCTTAAACACATCAGCCAAAAAAACACAACTCCCCCAAAAATACCTCCACCAAAAGAGTCTTAGACCTAACAGCAAATTCAACAAAGTGACAGGATACAAAATAAAGATACAAAACAAATAGCATTCTGATACACACACACATACAACCACCAAGAAAAAAATTAGGAAAACAGTTCAGTTCACAGTAGTTTCACAAATATTATATACTTTGGAATAATCCTAACTGAGGTTGTGAAGAATCTTGGTGATGAAAACTATATTACCCTGAAAAGAAGATTGAAGAGGACATTAGAAAATGCAAAGGTGTCCCCTATTCTCGAATAGGCATAACTAATACTGTCAAAATATTCATATTACAAAAAATGCTATATAGTTTTAACAAACTCTCTGCTAAAATGTCATCGATTTTTTTGAGAACTAAAATGAGTAATTCTTAACAAATATATGTTTTGTATAAAAAGCTCTGTGAACAAGAAGAGACCCTGAAGAGCCAAAGAATTCCTGCTAACAAGAACAAGAGAGGAGGCATACCAATGCCAAGCTGCAAGCTATAGGATAAAGCTACAGAATTGAAGCAACATGGTACTGGTACAAAAGTACATATTACCAAATAGAGTAGAATACACGATGCAGACAAACCCAATGGCCAATACTCTGTGCCAGACAGAATGAATGTTGCTTAACCCATATTTCTGGAAAAACTGCTTATCCATAGGCATAAGGGTGAAATTTTACCTGTATATTTCATAATGCACTAAAACAAAATAAAATGAATCAAAATCCCATGTATAAATGCCAATAATGATCCACTGGGGAAAAAATGGTGAAACTCTTTATGGCATAGGCATAAGCTATAACTTCCTGAACAGGGCACAAGAAATATTATCAACAATCACCAAATAATATCCTTTTAAATTTAAAATCTCACAC
>PVLA01015977.1:0-22514 GCA_004027455.1 Hydrochoerus hydrochaeris
TGCTGTGAGTTATGTGGTGTCTTCTAGACTCTTTACCATGCCTTGCCTTGGTTTCCTTATTCATTGAGTTTTCCTTGTAAGAAAGATAAGATGCTGGGTGAAAGTGCTTAGCATGTGGCTAACACAGAGCAGGGGCTCAAGCAAAGGTAACTGGGACAGGGGCAGGAGGGAGAGAGCAGGGCCAGGGGTCCTCCTTGAACATGGGAGCAAAGAAGGGCCTGCTTGAGGAGAGTCATATAAATGTAGACCTCATGAGTTGTGTTTCTGGGCCTTGTGGCTCCGGCCATCCATCTTTGCATCTCAGGAGTTGTACAAACACAGAAGGACACTCATTTCTGTGGTATTTCTGAGACAGTCACTTGTGGTGTTTCATGGAGTCCAGGCTGATGTTGAACGCCTGTGCGGCCCCGAATGGCATCACAAGGACCATCTTCCTGCTTCAGCCTCCTTTGTACTGGGACTGCTGGTGTGGAACACCATGCTGGGCCAGGATGCAGAGGCCACAGCGGTGTAGGATAGAGCTGGGTGGGAGCCCAACTGTCCATCAGCTCCAAACTCTGAGGCTTGTGCCTCGGAGATGCAGACAGCCATGTGTTCAATGAGAGCAGCAGTTGAATCTTTTTAGACCCTAGTGAGCTGGGAGTCAGAGTGGGAAGACGCCCTTCCCAGAGGCCCACAGGAACCTGCAACAGGGGCAAAGCCAGGGCTGGGGGTGGGGCACACGAGGTCTGGGACAGAGCAGTAAGAAGGAGGGTGAGGTCACAGGGCTTGGGCAGAGGGAGAGAAGGCAGGTGCTGAAGGCTCAGAGCATGGGGAGCTCATGGGCCCAGCAGAGGACCCGGAGTTATCGAGGGCTCATTTCCAGCCCTTGTTGTGACCCATCCCAGGTAGCTCAGAGGGCTGTGGCGGGGCGCTGTTGTCTCCTCCACACACTGTGGGTCACCCAGGAGTTCTCTGCTATCATCTGGGACCCTCTTCTCTTCACACAGGGTCGCCCTGACCTTGGGAAGGCAGTGCTTAGTGACAGATGCCTCAGGTAGGGTGGTTGACAGCCTGTTTTGTGTTGTTTGTGAGTCTGAGGACACAGAGTCCCCAGCACAGAGGGGTCCTTCTCTGTTACCCTGTGCAGTTTCAGTGTTCTGAGGCTCTATATTCAGAGATGGATCTCAGGGTCTCCCAATTATCTGCACACAGCTTTTGCACAAACTCAGGAGAAGTGTCACTGGCTAAGGTGTCATTTCAGCTCATGATATCTGACGGGAAGGTCCTGGTGGTAGGGTCAGGGGTGCCCCTGAGCTGTAAGGTAGGCAGAGAGAGTCGAGTTGGGGTTCATAGCGGGGCTCCTTCTGCCCAATCACTTCTGGCAGCAGCTGGATCCATCTGCCTTTGGCTGAAAAGTGCAAAGGGCACCCGACATTGGAATCGCATTTGTGGGAGGACAACTGAGATTTTTGATCTCTTTTGCTCAGAGAGTTTACCTTTTATATCTTATTCCTTAGAGTTAACAGAAACACAAAGCTCAAAGGCACAGTCTCCAAGACCACCCTTACTTTTGACACGAACTCAAAATCGGAGAACTCCTCCAAACCACACACAGGTCTGACAATCCACTAGAGGTCCTTGGACACTCATGGAAAATGTTTATTACACACTTACAGTGTATCATAGCAGCAGGCCCAGGACAACATCGGTCACAGAAAGGGATAGAGAGGCCTGAAACTGGCAGGTTTCAAGCTTGAAGCTCGCATTTTCTGCAGGACACAGTGTGCTCCCAGATATGATGTGTGACAGATCATTAGATGGTGCCGGTCTGCAAGTCTCGCCCTGTGAGAGGAAACATGAACGTGGCACACAGCCAAGCAAACACTGCATGCACTGGAAATCCAAAGTCAAAGTCTACTTGAAAAGAGGTCCTCATTAAACTTTGGACTTCTGACTTCGGGGCTGAGCTTGGGTTTCCATCTGCTCCCAGGCTTCAGTGCTTTTATTCTGCAGTTTCCTGGAAGTCAGAAATGATCCCAATCCTCTGTCATCCATCACATTGTAAGAAAGAGCATCTGTTATAGGAAATTCCTGAGATAAGGGGTGTTTTACCTGATGGATGTTTTCTGATTTTGAAATATTTGCTGATACCTTAAGAGCTATCTCAGGAATGTGACTGAAAACAGAACACGAGATTCATTTACGTTTCTCTACATCTTTAATGCATAGTGTGAACGTAATTTCATATGATTTTTGAGCATGATTGCACTTTGACTGTGACCTGTTCCATGGAAGAGGTATGGATCTTTCTACTTGTGACATTGTGTCAGTGCTCAAAAGTTTAAGATTTTGGTGTTTTTCAGATTTGGTTTTGGATTAGAAATGCTCAGCTGGTAGGGTCTTGTAGGTAACATTCCCAGGTAACCATGCACACTCCAAGCAGTCAGGACTTTCCTGGGACCTGCAAATCACATCCTAGTAAGGGCAAAGTGCAGGCTTCCCTTTGATTAAAACTATCTCCTCACTATGCACTGAGATTCTCTGAACTAAGGCTCTCCCCAGTGTTGTTCCACTTCTCTGTGTCCATCTTCAGAGCTTTGGCCTCACAAGTACTTTGCTCTCATGGCATTGACCTTGCATGGGATGGTGCTTTATCATAGACTCCTGTTAAAGCGCACCTGAAAATGATGTACAGTCAAGGACCCCTTTATGAAGTATTTTTGTGTGTGTCGGGGATTGAACTCACATCCTGGTGCTTACCAGGAAAGTGCTGGAACACCTGAGCTAAAACCTGGCCCTCAAGACCCCTTTATGAAGTAATGATATCCAAGACATGTTTCTATCCGGTAGAAAAATTCTCTGCATCTGTGTGATTCTTTTCATTTGATTACAACGAACCTCTGCCATGTACGTAGGACAGACCTTACGAAACCGATTTTCCAGGCAGAAAAAATTGTCTTTCTTCATCCTTTGACCTTTACTGTTGCAGGGAGGAGGCAGATGCTGTGCGTGAGGCTCTGACTGAACTTGAAGCTGAAAGTGAAGCGATTCAGATGAGGGGGCTGTTCTTGAACACATTCCTTCCTGTGAGAAAGGAGCTGGAGGAGGCCATAGCCTCGCTCTACGAACTTGCAGCGCAGATTGACAAGGTGCACAAGGGCTGCGCCGTCACCAGCGTGGTTGCCAGCTCCAGCAGTGTCCTGTCTGGCATCCTGAGCATCCTCGCTTTTGCCTTGGCACCTGTGACAGCAGGTGGCAGTCTGGTGCTGTCCGCCACTGGGCTTGGGCTGGGGGCAGCAGCTGCAGTGACTGGTGTTTCGGCCAGCATCGTGGATCGCACAGCCACGTTTTTGGTGGAAGCTAAAGCCAAGCGCCTAATGTCAAATACAGTGGACACAAGGAAAGGTCTTCTAAGTACTCTGCAAGAGGCTGCACCCGAAGTTCTTTCTGCAAGTAAGAAGTGTCACAAGGCTTGCCTAAGCATCGAGAAAAATGTCTCAGCCTTTAAGTTGATTCAATCAAAGCCTAAATTACTAGCCAGTGCCAACCGCCTCATGAGAGGCGAGCAAATCTCAGCTCGAAGTGGTAAGCAGGTGCAGACATCCCTTGAAGGCACGGTTCTGGCAGTACCCCGTGGCACCCAGATTGCAGGTGCAGCAACTGCGGGCCTCTCCACTCTGGTGGATGTGTACAGGCTCGTGCAGGACTTAGTGCATTTGCACGATGGGGCAAAGACAGAGTCAGCTGCAGAGTTGAGGCAGCAGGCTCAGCTTCTGGAGGGGAAGCTGGAGGAGCTCACCCAGATCTATGGGAGTTTGTAGTCGGGCCTGACTACAACACCATCGCAAATCAGTGCAGAACCGTTTCAAACACCTGGACGAAAACAGGAAGTGCTGTCAAGGAGAAAACAGGGTGAGATGAAGTCTATGTAACTGGGTGTTAAGGAATGTTGCATTTCTGTGGCTGAGCACAGTCAAGGAAGGGTTCATGCAGATGAAGTGGGTTTAAGTGAAGGCAGGGACCTGGGGCCTGATATAAGGGATAGGAAGACCTAAAGCACAGGGGAAATAAATAGAAGGAAAGAATTTCTTTTGTCCTAAAAACCCCCTTAGGACCTCTACAGAAGCAGATGCTGGAAGAAGCCTTGGGAAGTCTGTGCAAACGGAAGAGCAGAAGTTGGGAGTGGCCACAGTTAGAACTCTTTTGGATACGGGAGGAATAAATGGGGCTCTGCTACCCACACTTTGCACAAGCTGACATCCAGAAATAGCGCAGTTTATCCTTAGTGGCCTGTATCTCTTTCTTCCCAGTGTCAATAAACACTTACCTCTGTCAGACAGTGAGTTCATCTTGATGTTGATGATGATGATGAGGATGATGGTGATGGTGGTGGTGATGGTGATGGCTGTGGTGGTATTTGTGATGGTGGTGGTGACTGTGGAGATGGTGGTGGTGATGATGGTGGTGGATAGTGAGGACTGATGACAGTCGAGTCGGTGGAGCTCTTCACACTTGGCCAACCCAGCAGAATTGAGGAATCATGGTGATGTGTGGGGGAAAGCAAGGGAGGCTTGAAGACAATTTGCCTCTTTGAATCTCACTTTCCTCCTCCTTTGGGGAAGAGAGTGCTGGACAAGAGGTATCCCAGATCTCTGCTTCTTGTATTATATTCTTCACAATGTGATTTCATAATTGTTTCTTCTCATTTTGGAAAAATTGGATGCAAATTAACCAATTTTCATAGGTGTAAATTGCTATGAGGCCAAAGACAAAAGACCTAGGTTCACAGAGTCTAAGCTTTACGGGGATCCTGGGGGCAGAGACCTGGTGGAGAGCAGCAGCAACCCAGTGCATTCTACCACCTGAGTCAGGGGCAGGTGGTCACACCGCAGTCAGGACAGCAGCAACGTCATCCAAGGCTCACTGCGCCTTGTTCAACCTCAGCCAAACCACAAAGATTAGAGAAGGTACATTGTGGCACTGATCTAGCTAGGATCTGAGTGTAAAGTCCCTTATACCACCCTAACTGTCCTGTGCATCTATAGTACGCTGGAAAAGTGTGGAGGGAAAAGAAGTAAGAGCTGCTCAGGACGGATCCTATTGTTCACATGTCAAGATAGCTGTGGTTGGGTTAAGATGGTCCCCATGGTGACACACTGAGCTTTGGTTGTCCTGACGGACTGTCCACTTCCCTGATTCCCTTTCTTTTGTAAACCTTCTCCCAGGGTCTCAGTGAACATTCCTGGTCATCTGCTTGTCTCTCCAGCTACTGCCACAAGTGTACCGTGGCAGGACTTGAAGGAGCACCCCTTGCACGGCTCAGCCCTGTGGTACTGAGACTGAAGGTGCGTGGGCAGCTGCAGACCCTGCGGCTGAGTATGAGCGGGCTTTCTGCTGTGCACTCTGTAGGCTCTGCTCTGATGGCTGCTGGCAGGACCACGGGCTCCCAACCTCCACTAATTCTTTTTATCATCCTCTAGCTACCTGCTCCTTCCTGGTTGTCTTGAAAGACAGGCAATAAGAAAAAACGTGAGAAAAGATTGGGGCCTTCGTATCAGAAAAGCAGAGAAAGAAAATTAAACCAGTCTGTAAATTGGTCCTTCTCAATTTCAGTCCATTGTTTTGGAGAAAGGCACAAAGAGAGAAACCGAGAGACAGAGAGAAAGGCAGAGACAGACCAGAGAGACAGTACATATTGGTATGCAAAGAACTTATCTCCTGGCCCTCCTGTTAGACAATGTCAAATATGTTATTGAGTGTAACAGGGACCAGCAAAACTTTCCAGGTTTTCATTGTCCTGTCCAATGAACTGAATGGGACAATTGGTGAATGTCATAGATTGCCATCTATGTAGGACAACAATAAGAAAAGGGGAAAATAATGCCTGAAACAAGTACACAAGGATAAAAGGGTGCTTTGAATGAAAAAGAGAAGATTTGACCTCTAAGCGGCGCAGACCATGAGGGAAACAAATGGGCCGTGTTTACCAAGTACACATTCACCGTATTTTAGTATTTTCTTGCTAGTTGATGCAGGTGGTTCCCCTTGATGCCTTGCAAGAAGATTGATATGAGGGCCCAAATTTGGCCCATTTTGTCAGAAGATTGGTACTGATGCAGGGCTCGTGTGGCCTCATGTGAGGATAAGGGGCTGCTGCACTGTTCCCAGGGTTAATGTGTCTTTTCACTTGGTTCGGGTTGTGTGCCATGGCCCCAGCCGATGTATACTATCCCATCATAGCACACTGACACTCGAAATCAAATACCAAAGAAACGGTGCGAATTTTGCAAAGGCTTGGACATTAAATAACACATGGATGAACATTCTCTGGATCAGAGAGAAAATGAAGGAGAAATAAACAATTCCTTGGATGAAATAATAATGCCAGGACAATGTACTGGAACCTACAGGACACAAAGAAAACAGTGCTAAGAGTGTAGCCTTAGCTACTGCGTGTAGCCTCTGCCCTACCCATTAGTTACCGAGCCCATTTGGTGAACAGTAGGCTATTGGGAAAGGAAGAATTTATTCAAGGTCTCCTCAGGAGTGGACACCTTCTAGCGACCAGGGAAAGCAGTGTGTTCAGGCTGAGTGGGCTCGTGAGCTCCCACTTTTGAATCCTGATATGTCACTGGGGATACTGTTCAATGTGGAGAGGTGAATTGTTGTGTGATACAATGTTCTACTCTTTCCCTGTAAGCCTTGATGATGGCATGACATGTATGTCATCCAAGAAACTGGTGTTGGTGTTGATATTGATTGAAACATTTTGTGCAATGAATTGGATAAGCCCAGTGTCCTCATCTGACCCACCTCACTACGATCTGTAACTGCGATCCCTGGATCTGTGGACAGTGTGCAGCTGCCTAGAGCACCCCTCCTTCTAACACTCCAGAAGCTGCATCAAGCTTTCCAGGGCCCCATCTGACCTGCTGAAATGTAACCTGAAGTCATGTAGATTTATTTGTCCCTTTGTGAACATGCTGTTGGAGATCTGACCAGTGGTTTGAATCTGGACCTCAACTATCTGAAGTTATTCAACTGCTCACTACATTCCCACCAACAGTGCAGAAGAGCTCCTTTTCCCCACAGCCTCTCCACCATTTGTTCTTGGTAGTTTTCTTGATCCTGGCCATTCTTTCTGGAGTGAAATGGAATCTCAGTGTGGTTTTAATGTGCATTTCTCTAATGCCTAATGATGATGAACTTTTTTTTCATGTATTGATTTTCCATTCGTATTTCTTCCTCTGAGAACTGTGTGTTCATCTCAGATGTGCAGTTTTGGACTGGGTCTTTGAATTTTGGTGGACTGATTTTTTTTAATTCTTTGTAAGTTTTAGACAGAAGTCCTTTGTCTGAGGGACAGTTCACTAAGATTTTTTCCCAGTTTGTGCGTTTTCTTTTCACTCTGCTGAAGATTTCTTTGGACATGCAGAAACTCTTTAATAAGATGTGATCGCAGTTATTGATTCTGGGAAGTATTTCCTTTGCGGTTTCGTTCTGGTTCATGAATTCTCTACCAACCCCTATGTCTTCAAGATTTTTACCTACTTTGTCTTCCAACAGATTTAGTGTTTCTGTTTTAATACTTAGATCTTTGATCCATTTAGATTTTAGTTTAGTACATGGTGATAGGCATGGGCCTTATTTTAATTTTTGGCATACGGAAAGCCAGTTTTTCCAGTACCATTTATTAAAGAGACTATCGTTCTTCCAGTGAACATATTTGGCCCCTTTATCAAAGAAAGGTGGTTGAGTGTGTTTGTAGTTGTATCTTCTAGACTATTCCACTGATCTTCAGGTCTGCTTTTATTCCAACACCATGTTGATTTTATTATGGTAGCTTTCTAGTATAACCTCAAGTCAGGGATTGTGATGCCTCCTGCCATGGCTTTGCTGCTTAGAATTACCTTTGCTATTCTGGGTCTCTTCTGGTTCCAGATGAATTTTTTAGGAATGATTTCTCTAGATCTATGAGGTATGTTAGTGGTATTTTCATTGGGATTGCATTGAATCTGTATAGCAATTTTGGGAGAATGGCCATTTTCACAATATTTATTCTTCCTATCCATGAACAAGGGATGTCTTCCATTTACTGAGGTCCTCTTTGATTTCTTTTTTCAGGGTATTATAATTTTCCCTGTACAACTCTTTTACATCTTTTGTTAGATTAATTCCTAAGTATTTCATGTTTTTGGATGCTAGTGTGAAGGGTGTGGCTCTTCTTATTTCACTCTTGGTGATTTTGTTGTTAGTGTATAAGAATGCCATTGATTTTTGAGTATTGACTTTGTATCCAGCTACATTGCTGAATTTATTGATTATATCTAGGAGTCCTTCAACAGAGGTTTGGGGGTCTTTTATGTAGAGTATCATGTCATATACAAATAATGATAGTTTAATCTCTTCTCTTCCTGTCTTTACTCCTTTTATTTCTTTCTCTTGTCCAATTGCTCTGGCTTATATTTCCAGTACTATGTTGAATAGGAGCGGTGATAATGGACATCCTTGTCTTGTGCCTGATTTCAAGGTAAAGGCTTTCAGCTTTTGGCCATTTAATGTGACGCTTAGTGTTGGTTTGTCATAGATGGCCTTTATCATATTGAGGTAGAGACCATCTGTTCCAATTCTCTGTAAGGTTCTTATCATGAATGGGTGTTGGATCTTATCAAAAGCTTTTTCTGCATTTATTGAAATGATCATGTGATTCTTACTTTGGGCTCTATTGATATGGTGGATTACATTTATTGATTTACGTATGTTGAACCATCCCTCCTGCCTGGGATGAATCCCACTTGGTCATGGTGTATAATCTTCTTGATGATTTGCTGCATCCTGTTTGCCAATATTTCATTGAGAATTTTTGCATCTATGTCCAAGCCTGTGGTTCTCTTTTTCAGTTGAGTCTTTCTCAAGTTTTGGTACTAGAGTGATATTTGCTTCCAGGAATGACTTAGGGAGAATTGCTTCTCTTTCAATTTCATTGAAGATTTTGAGGAGTGTCGGCATTACGTCTTCTTTGTATTTCTTGTAGAATTCCACAGTGAATCCATCTGGGCCTGGGCTCTTCTTTGTTGGTAGGGACTTGATTACACTTTCAATTTTATTAATAGAAATTGGGTTATTCAGCAGTTTTACATCTTCTTGATCCAACTTTGGTGGTTCATATGTTTCTGGTCATCTGTCCATTTCTCCTGTATTATCGAACCTATGAGAGTAGAGGTTTTCAAAATAGGTATTGATGATCTTTATGTCCATAGGTTTGGTAGAGATTTCACCTTTTTCATTCTGTATTGCACGAATTTCCTTTTTTAAATTAGGTTGGTTAGGGGCTTATCAATTTTATTTATTCTTTCAAAGAATCAACTTTTTGATTCATTGATTCTTTGTATTGTTTTCTTAGTCACTATTGCATTAATTTCTGCTCTGATCTTTACAATTTCCTCCCTTCTTTTGGCTTTGGGCTTGGTTTCCTCTTCTTTTTATAGATGCTTGATGTGTAATATCAGGTTGCTTATTTGTGTTTGTTCTGTTTTCCTAATGTGGGAATTCAGTGCAATAAATTTTCCTCTGAGGACCACTTTCATTCACATCTTAAAGATTCCCGTAAGTTGTATTTGTATTTTCTTTTGCTTGTAGATAATGTTTAATTTCTTCTTTTATTTCCTCTGTGGCCTACTGATTGCTCAAGCGTGTATCATTTAATTTCTATGTGTTTGTGGGGTTCTTGCAGTTACTTTTATTATTAATTTCCAGTTTCATGGTTCTATGATCCAATAACATGCGTGGGATTATTTCAATTCTTTTGCATTTACTTAAATATGTTCGGTGGGTTAGTATATGGCCTATTTTAGAGAATGTCCCATGTACTGTTGAGAAGAATGTATATTCTGCTGTTGTTGGATGGAACACTCTGTATACATGTAGCAAATCCATTTGTTCACAGGTGTGATTCAGTTCTATTATTTCTTTGCTGATTTTCTGTCTAGTTGATCTATCCCTTTGTGTCAATGGTGTGTTATGGTCTCCTGTTATAATTGTGTTATTGCCTATTTGATTTTTCATTTCTATTAATACTTGCTTTGTGTAGTTGGGTGCTCTGGAATTTGGTGCCTATGTATTTAAGATTGTTATTTCTTCATCTTGCAGTTTTCCCCTAACTAGTATATAGTGACCTTCTTTATCTCTTTGGACCTTTCTTGGTTTGAAGTTCACATGATCTGCAAACAGAATAGCTACTCCCACTTTTTTTTGAGTTCCTGTTGCATGGAGTATTTTTTTCTATCCTTGGACTTTCAGTCTATGAGTTTCCTTTTGGGTTAGATGGGTTTCTTGTAGACAGCATATGGTTGGACATTGTTTCTTGATCCATTCTGCCAGTCTGTTTCTTTTAATTGGTGAAATGAGGCCATTTACATTAATGGTTATAACTGTCATATATTGATTTATTTTTGACATATTATCTTTCTCATGTTGTATCTTAACTTTCCAATTCTGTTTAATTGTCTGCCTTGCTTAGTGGTTTTTTCCTATATGTATCTAGAATATCTTTCAGTATTCATTGTAGGGTTGGTTTGGTGATCATGAACTTTTCAGCTGTTCTTTGTCATGGAAGTATCATATTTCTCCATCCATTTTGAAGTACAGTTTTTCAGGGTACATCCGTCTGGGTTGGAAGTCATTTTCATTTAGGATTTGAAACATTTCACTCCATGCCCTTCTTGACTTCATTGTTTGTGTTGAGAAGTCTGTTATGATTCTGATAGGTTTTCCTTTATAGGTGATCTGTGTTTTCTCTCTAACAGCTTTTAATATTCTGTTCTTATGTTGGGTTTCTGGGATGGTGATTATTATATGTCTGTTTGGTTATGGCTATTTGGAGTTCTAGATGCTTTGCTAATCTGTATGTTAGTTTCCATACTCATGTTTGGGAAATTTTAAGCTATTACTTCTGTAAATAGCCTCTTGATATCATTTGTGTTGTCCTCTTCCTTTTCATTTATCCCTACTAATCTTATGTTGTTTTTCTTTGCATCATCTTACGACTGTTGAACTGTTATTTCCTGATTTCTTGTTCTTGTTAGAAGATCTTTCCTTTCCTGTTCACTAGCTGGAATCTTATCTTTGAGGTCTGAGATTCTATCTTCACTTTTGTTGAGGTAGTTTTTGCAACTTTCAATAGAGTTTTTGTTTCCTGTATATCTCTTTGAATCTGCTTAATGCATTCTGTTTGTCTCTTAAACTGTTCATTCAGGGATTCTATCATTTTGCTTTGTTCCTCCAATCTTTTAGCTGTGTCTTCATTGGATGCATTCAGTATTTCTTTCACTGCTTTTATCATTTCTTCTTTTACCTGGGAGATTATTTCTTTTTTAAAAAAATTTTATTTAAAGAGAAAAAAAAAGCAAAACAGAAAAAGGGATAGAAACAATACAGAATTTCAGAAAAAAAACAGTAAGGAATCACTAGTTGATAAATTACATATTGTCTTCTTAGACCTAGTTGTTAAAGTTATAAAATTAAAGCATACAAAGTGGACATTCAAGCAGTGAGACTGCAAAGAAGTTCAGTGATCCAGTAACAACTTAGCAACATGGTTATCAATCCTACACACTTAAACATACATGCAGCCATGTCCTCTAGAGCACTTTCTTTTCTTCTATTTACTTTTAAAGTCCATTATCTGTTTAGTTATATCCTGTTTCAGGCTGCACAGTACCTTACTGACTTGTTTTGTTGTTGTTATATACTTTTAATCACCTTATATAATTCTGTTGCTTTGTTTTTGAGTTTCTCCTCATCCATGATCCATGGATCAGCTTTGGTGGAGTTGGGAGATTTTTGGAGGTATTTTGTTACTTTCTTATCTACTTTTTTTTGAAGGTAGCAAAATACAGCAGAACAAGACAGAACACACCCATGCGACCGCAGTGCAGTAAAACTACCACAGAACCTTAGAGCAGGTCACCAAGATACGAGCAATGGGCTCAATAGTACAGTCCATTTTGTTCACATTAGCTGTTCTTTAAATCAGGTAGAGGAAAATGGAAGGAAATATCAAACTTCTAAAAAGAGAATATTGAATAAAGCAGAGCCATTAATCAAAACTGAGCAAAACAGTGATAAAAATATTTGCCTTCAAAGAGATGGTAGGAGGAAATCCCCCTTACTTGCCACACTACATACATTCATCCTCCAAAAAGATACTCAGACCGCCGGTGCCTACTTGCTAACGGGGAGGGGGTTGAGGGGTGCGGGGGGGGGGATGATTACCAGGGTGGCGAGTAGGCTGCCTGTCTGGGAGATGATTTCTGATTTGAGTTTGCTTCCTGTACTTCCTTCTTTATTTCAGGTGATATCATTTCAGGCCTTTCAGGTGTATGTGTAGTATGTTCTACTATGTACATGGCTCCTAGGTTTTCTTGGGATGGGCTGGAGGTTTGAGATTGCATTTTGGTCTTTCATTTTGTCTTTTTCCTGTATTTCCGTGTTTCCAGCAATGTTCCAAAGCTTTCCCTGGATATGCTGGAAATCAGTCCCATGTCCTCAGCCACTGGGACTCACGAGGCCTTGGCCCCCCTAGCATGGTGGGCCTGGCTTCCCAGGCTGAAAGAAGATCACTCGGCGCCATCCACTGAAGCCTGCGGAACCTCTGGAGCCCTGTCCTGCATCCTAAGAGGGCTGGGCGGGCACCTAGCTCCCAGGATGGATGGTCCCAAACTTTTCCAGGCTTGCCCTGGCAAGCTGCAACTCACCCCAGAGCGTGCGGGGGCCTGGCTCCCCTTTTGGCAGGCCTGGTTCCCCTGGTTGAATGAAGGTCGCTGGGCATGGTCCACTCAAGCCAGCGGAACCTCTGGAGCCTAGTCCAGTTTCCAAAGGGGGCTGGGTGGGCACCCAGCCACCAGGATCGAAGGTCCCAAACTTTTGTGGGCCTGCCCTGATGAGCTGCAATTCACCCTGCAGCCTTGGTGCAGGGTTGGCTCCGATTTTATCTTTTTGGATCAGAAGTTGAACTCAAGGCCTTGAGTTTACCAGGCAGGTGCTTATGCCATTGAGCTACATATCTGGCCTTATTTGATAGATTTTCAGAAGCTAAGAGTAGTTGAATCAATACATATACTGTTTTAGTATTTTAACTTAGTTTTAAACAACTTATTTTATGTGCATCACAAACATTTGTAAAGTGGTATCTCATTAAACTTTCACAACTTATTTATGACACATATTTTGCTTTTTTAAAGAGAGTAAAACGAAAGAAAAAACAGTAAAATGAGGAAAGCAAAACAATGAGAATGATATTGGATTTTAAAAACAAAACAGTAGGAAAACAAAATAGTTACTATATTGCGCATTGTGATCCTCTAAATAGTTGCTCAGACTACCGGATATAAGCATGCAAAGTTAATCAGACAATATAAGCACTCAATTGTTTCTTTACTTCAGTTGTTATCATTTCAAAAATTACAGGGTGTGGCTTCTAATTTCTTCTCTGTGTCTCCTGAACTTGTTTTGGGTGAGATAATAAACATGCAAGATTAATCAAACAATATAAGCACTAAGTTGTTTTATTATTTTTGTTTCTATCATTTCAGAAATTTCAGGTATGTGCCTTCTAACTTCTTTTTTTAAATTTTATTTCCAAGAGGATAAAACCAAACAAAATAATACAGAATAAAACCAATCAAAACAAAATGATATCTGGAGGCTGAGACAAGAGAGTTGTTGTACATTTGAGATCAGACTGGCCTTGGGCTACAAAGTGAGCCCAAGGCCATCCTGAACTGTACAGTGAGATGCTGTCTCAGAAAGACAAAAACAGCAGCAAAACAGTCAAAGTGACACAGGGCTTCAAAACAAGACAACAGGAGCTAACTCAACAGTACCTACCATAATGCCTTTTGTTATGTTCAAAATTGTTGCCCATACTGTCATACATAATTTAATGAACCAAAAAACAACACAATAAGACCAATGAAAACAGATCATTGAAGAAAACAAAACAATAAAAGAGAAGAAAACAAAACAATAAAAGAGAATAAAACAAAACAATGAGAACAATATTGCATTTCAAAAACAAGACAGAAAGAAATCTGGTATAGTTACTATATTGCATATTGTTATCCTCTATGTAGATGCTCAGACTTTGAACTTGAGGCCTGCAAAGTCAATCAAACACTACAAACCTTAATTTGCCTTTGTGCCTCAGTTACTGTCAACTCAGCCTGTGTTACTCTGAATCAACCAGCTGCTTACTGAGGGAGCAGATGTTCTCATCTCCCAGCTTGTGCAACAAGAAGCTCACAGGAAGGCTGGACTGGCTTCTTCTTTCTCCTCCTGGGCCCCACATGGCTGCCACTGGCTTATGGGAAGGGTGAATTAGACTTCTGTCTTTTGTGTCCTATGTCTCCTGGATTTATGCTAGGTGGACTGGAATTCTAAGATTGTACCTTGCTCCTTTATTGTGAGATTTTCTTGTGTTCCTCTGAATCAGCCAATTGCTTTGTCCTAGGTGCTTTCTGCACTGGTTTCCCATCCTGCAGTGCAGGGGATTGGGCTAAGCAACCTGGTATCTCTGATCTGAGGTTCCTGAGGTGACAGAGAGGAGTGGGGTGGCAGTTCACTGATGTTCCCCCAGTGATGGTAGGGCTGCAGGGCATGGTTTCTTCTCCTCCCTGTCTATCAGGGACCTGCCAAGATCTCCGATCACCCAAATGAGAGTATGGTGAATGTTTAAGTAAGTCAGACAAGCGGTATGCTTTTAGGGCTCCAGGAGGATCAAAACCCTCTAGCAGAGTTAAAGACGCTGGGGGCTGAGACAAGGAAAGTCTCTGGGTGGCCTGTATCTATTTAGCTTTCAAACAAAGAAAGAGTTAGAGTGGAAAATGCAGGCAGGACCCTGGGAGTGGCTTAAGGACTTTTCACAGTAACAGATTATATTTATTTAGAACAACTGCCTTATTTTTTTTAATTTTGTTTTAAAGAGGGTAAAATGAAACACAGCAAAACAGAAAATAAGAAAGCAATGTAAGAGACATAGATTTCAAAGCAAGACAACCAGACATCTTCATTATCTATCATATTGTCTCTTGTTTTCTTCAAAGAGTTGTCCATATCTTCACATACAGTGAATTCATACAAAACAATGTAGTATAAAACTGATCCAAATGGGATGATGAAGGCTTTTTAGGTCTTCAAGACCAGACAATAAGGAAGTCAACAATGGCTGTCACAGCGTCTCTCATTCCCTTTAAAATAGCTGTCCACACTTTCATGTACATTGACACTACACAAAGCAAAACAGACTAAAATCACTCTGAACAAAAAATAATAATATTACTGGATTTCAAATCATGACACCATGGAATCAGCACTGGGTAGCTTAGTGTCTTTTTCTTCAGAGTAGTTGTTCATTTCACCATGCATTATATAATCAGCTCTCATAAACTGTTTAGAAGTTCTATGCATGCATGAGTCTCTACATGTATATCTATCCTTTCTGTATTACAGGGAAATGCAGAACAAGACAAAACAAAAGAAATTCCTAGAAAAACATGAAATGAAAAAGTCATATAAAACCATAATACAAGGTGATTTACAATGGTTACTATGATGTCTCTTGTTAGCTTCAGTAGAATTATCTATCTTATCAGGCATAATATAATTGCACATAACAGTGCATAACAATATTAATAAAAACAAAACTTTGGAAACATTATAAGACCTCCAAAGTGGGTAATAGTCAAACCAGAGTGGGTATCCTTGTGAATCTTGTCATCTTCAGAGTATTTGCCTCTACTCTCAGACTTGATACTATCACTCATACCAGATATGAATAAAACCAGTCAATACAAAATAGTGATCTAACAAACCAGATTCAAATAAGATCAGTCATAATAAGACAGTGTAAGTAATACAGGGCTTCAGATTAAGTTAATAGGAAATTAAGGATGGTTGCCATAGTAGATCCTGCTATTTTAGGAATAGCTGTCTGTGCCCTCAAGTCTAGTATAAGTAGACGGACTGGAGCACAATGTAACTAAACTAAAAAGAGTGATGAGAACAATGTGGATTTTGAATCCTGATACACTGTTAAAAATGTCCTCTGCCTGAGAGCAGGCGATGAAGCTGGCTGTATCGGCACCTCTCCACGTCCTTACAATAAAGGCTACTTTTATTTTCTATTTTTCTTTCTTATTGCACTGAAAAACCTGTCACGTATGGTGCCAAAACCCGGGTTAGCAGTGTGAGTGGCTCCTGGGGTCCTCCCAGTTTGAGCTCCCCTGCTAATTCAACCGACCAGACTTGGATTATCTTGGATTAATTCCCCATTTCCAACACATGAGAACTGCTCAACTTGTCACCAACTGCAAATAATACTGGCCTGATTTACCACAGGCCAAAGAGGAAGAAAAGAGGCAAGCCAAGGGAATAATAAACTCCACTATGAAGCTCACCATGGCTGCAGAGAGATTAAAGCCACAGATGGATACGGTGGCAGTGTAAAGGCACCATGGCATGCAGGCACAGCCCAGAGGTTGGAGCCATGGCAGCGCACAGTGGTCATCCTCAGCCCGGCAGGGGCAAAATATGCAGCCTTGATGGAAAGATCCTTGAGAAACATGCAGCCTTGATGGAAGGCAAAACCAATGCTGAGGGCAGCCTTAGGGGATGGCTCCACCAACCTGGGCCCGGGAAGACCTGCCAGTCAGCCAGAAAATCGACCTCCAGCTCCCTCAAGAGACCAGGCAAGAGGACAAGTGATCCAGTCGAATAACATCCAAGCAATGATTTGAGGGACTTGAGATATAGTCACCAGAAGGGGAATTCCACAAACCTCTGACAATCTTCTTCTTCTTTTTTTCTTTCTTTTTTTTTTTTTTTTTTGCTTTGATGGCTGGAATTACCTGGATATAGGACACCTCTCTCAGGAGTGGAGCAATGGTCTCTGATCCACCACTGCTTAGACCCGTTACTTGGGCAGATTCTCCACCTGAGATTTATCATGTACTACACTGGAATTCCTAAATTTTGCCATTACAAGGCCACTCATTTGTGCATTACTCCCTTGCATTATGACAAATATTTGCATCCTTGGGAGACTATAAAGAGGCCTGTACAAGGAGCTAGCCATCAAAATGTTACTATGGATATTGGTGCACTCCAGAAGGAGGTGTTGTCAAAGTCCTAACAAACCTAAAAATTTGATGAACAAATTCAAGATTGTGACAAATTTTCTGATGCCATAGTCTTTGGAAGAGGAACAAGATGGGTCAACTCCTAGACAATATTCAATCATGACTTATCCTGATCCAACTTATTAAAAAACAAAGGGGAGGAGATGTTGGAGACCACTACAAAGCCACTCTGAGCAGGATTTAACATTAACTAATTGGCTTTGTATGTTTATCTGTGAGTCTGTCCTAGGCCTCGGCCCCCTGCCTGGCGATGGGAACTGATTCATAGTAAGTGACCCTCTATGAATCACTGATCCTGGCTGAGGCCTGTAGTGGCCTGTGAGGCCAGAGATACCTCAAAGGGCAAAATAAGGCTGTAGCTGGGGACAGTTGGCCCAAACATCAATTAAGTAGAGACTGCAGCTGCAGGAATTACTCCTACAGTCACACTTCTACCATGCCTTTATGATAAGGCAGTTCTCCTAAACTGGCATCATTTACTACTGGGAGAAGTCTTTGAAATGCCTCTCAGGGTCCTGCTCATTTTCTGTGTTTGCCTCAGTTTCCTTCCCTTTTGTTCTTGGTCCTAATCAAAGTGAGCTGATCCAGAGACGTTTTAGTCGGAGCTTTCAGAGTCTTGAGCTCAGTTAAGCGGTTTTGACCCTCACGTAGCCCTAAAATCATAACAATTATCTCATTTTATTTAAACCTCCACTGTACACTCGTTTGGGAGATCGAGGCTCTAGGTCAGGACACAGTAAGAGAGGAAAACCCTGTGGCTAAATTATCTTGTATTACTGAAGAAACTCTAAGGCTTCCTAAGAAAAACTCTGAGTCTAAGATAACTGAGTGGACCTGGGAAGTGGAGTACACCAGGATGCTTTTCCTTTGATCTGAGGTTTGCCAATTGGTGCCTGTGGTCAAATGAGGTATCCTAGAAAAAGTTGCTTATAGTGCAATAAAGAAATAAATGCATCACAGTTAATCAAAGAAGATACAGAAAAAAATACATCTTCGCGTGAACCAGTCTCCACCATAGCGATCACGAGGAGACTCAACAAGAAGACAAACCATAGGAGGGCTCCCTTGAACCACCTGTTGCAGGGGTTGGGAAATCAAAAGTAGACCCCTCTCAGCCCTCTTAGCAACTGACTGGTCTGGAGGACTCAGCGTGAGATGATAGCACTGAGGTGAAAAGAATAACAGGACGCTTGAGCTGTTTGGTTGACTTTGCAGGCCTGGGGCTGGTGGTCTGGGCATCTATTTATTTGGAGGATGGCAATGTACATTATGCCAAATGTGCGGGGTTTTCTTCTGGTTTTTTGAAGTTCAATGTTTTTTTCCATTTTCCTGTTTTGTTTGATTCCTGTATCTGGTTATCTGAGCAACTATTTTGAAGAATGTATGCAGTATGACAACCACTGTTAGATTCCTGTCACCTTGTTTTGAAGACCTATATAATTATTGTAGATTTTTTGTTGTTCCTGCTGTCAAACAAAAAATGTGCTCTGCCTTCCCTTTTTAGACAGTTCCTCTCTTTTCACTTTCACAGGGTACATTGTACATACTGAGTCCCACTAACTCCTTTAGTTTTAGGTTAGGGATGCAACCCACTATTTACTTAAGTGGTTCTGAACCTTTTACCCATGAGCTTGATCTTAAGTTGTATTCCTTTACCTACAAAAGCCTCAAGGTTTTCCTTCCTTATAGCTGAGTAGTTGTCCACTGCACAAAAGTATCATGTCTTTCCAACCTATCTGCAGTTGCTGGATAAGATGCCCCTATTTCTGCCTGGTTCCTTGTCACATAGAATTGTTTTCTCATATTTGACTTTTGCTCATAAACCCTCTTTCAGGTTGATTATATTTCCTATACAGAGCATCTCGATGGACCCTATCTCCTGATCTACTCTGCCTGTGTTTCTTTTTGTTAGTGTATCAAGGCCACCTAGTTAGGGATTATAGCCAACCTTCTTTGCTTCATTTCTGCTATGCTATTTTTCTGCCATTGGTTGTCTACTTTTCTCCTTGATTCCACTGTCTGCCTGTTCATTGAGGCCTCTCTGCCACCATTCCTGAAATCCTGGTGTTTTTTTTCTCTCCCTCTCTAGAATGTCTTTCAGTATTTTTTGTACGTTTGGATTGGTGGTCACGAACTCCCCCAGTTCCTCTTTGTCATGGAAACATCTTGTTTCTGCATTAATTTTGAGAGACAGTTTTGCAGGTTACCGCAATCTGGGTTGGAGGGTATTTTCTTTCAGGGCTTGCAGTACTTTGCTCCAAGCTCTTCTTGATTTGAAGTTTTGTGTCAAGAAGTCTGTCATGATTTTGGTGGGTTTTCCTTTATAGGTGATCTGTTTCTTTTCTCTGATGGCTTTTAATATTCTCTTCTTGTGATGAATTTCTTGGATCTTGATTATTACATGTCTGGGTGCATCTCTGTTTTGGTTGTAGCTGGCTGGAGTTCTGTATGCCTCATACATCTGAATATCATTTCCTTTTCCTATTCTTGAGAAGTTTTCTTCAATTATTTCTGTGAGTAGCCTTTGTATTTCCTTTGTGTTTTCCTCTGCTTCTTCACTCTCATTTTTTATACTTCAGTTATAGATCCTCTTCTCATCTTCTAACCTCTGTATTGTTACTGCCTGTTTCCCTGTTATTTTTAAGAGATCTTTCCTTTCACGATCACACATTGCAAACCTATCTTCAAGTTTTGTTAATCTTTCTCTAGCTTCTTTCAGGCAATTTTGCCAGCTTTCAATGGAGTTTTTAATTTTCTGGTAATCTCTCTGAATGTATTTCATGTATTCTAGGTTTTGCTTATAAGAAACCTTTATAAAAGAAACCTTCATCGAAGGTTTCTCCCCTTTTTATGTGTTCCTCCATTCTTCCATCTGTATCTTTCTGAGAGGTGCTTAGCATTTTTATTAATCATCTTATATCTTGCTTTACTTGTATTAATATTTCCATCTTGAGTTCTTCTATAATGTCATGAAGATATTTCTTTATGTCAGCTGATGCCATGTCCTATATTGCATGTTTGCTGCCCTCAATCTCTTCTGTATTTACCTCTTCTGGCCCCATATTCCCTGAGTTGGCAGCTGGAGGCTTTTTCTTATTTCTTTCTCTTGCCATGTACCTTGTTTCTTGCATACAGGTGTATGGTGGAGGTCCCAGCCCCTTTCTGGATTGATTATGGTTCTTCTGAAGTGTGCTGGCTAGGGATTGCTGCCCTCTCCAGTTTGCTGTTGGACACTGAGGTGCAAGCAGGGGTAGTGTAGGCTGGCCCCTCCCCTCTGAGCCAGTCAGCCTGCAGAGGTCTTCACCATGTTAGTGTGTGCTGTGTGTCCCAGCTCAGAACAACTTTGGGACAATTTTGTCCTTGGCTATTGGGTCTCAGGTAGGGGCACGACCCAGCCCAAGAGGATCCCACCACTCGGCTCTGGGCAGAGAGCATCCAACTGAAATCACTGCTCTTCCTTGATCAGGCCCGTCCTGCCCAATAACAATATGTCATCCAGTGTTAACTCCCCTTGCCTGGGGAGTCAAATTTTGAGCACTCACTGTGGGTTAGTGTCGGTATCCATGACAGCTCTGTTCTCTGTTGGGCTCGCCAATGCCCAACTTCAGCGCAACTGCGGCTCAACTGAGAGTGCCCCAACACGAGTCCAGTGGGCTTCGGCGAGAGCACCACGCCTGCGAGTTGGGCTGGCTCGGGTGAGAGCATGTCTGATTCCAGACTGCTGTCCACATTTTACTTTTCTTTCTTTTCTTTTCTTTTTTTGCTTTTTCCTTAGTTTCTTCCTGGGTCGTGAGAATCCCTCTCCTTTCATCCAGTCTTCTCCATGGTGGTAAATTCTAGCATCTGAGCTGTTTCTCTCAGAGAGGTTCTGTAGCTTCCTGATCCGTCATCTTCCCCAATGCCACCTTTGCAGCTTTGTAACTTGGACTCTATTCATGGTCACTGCTGACAGCCAAGAGCCCAAGGAAGTAGAGACTCTGATGTCCTGTGGCAAGAGGGGAACAGGGTAGCTTTGTGCGAAATGGCCAGGTAGCCAGTGGCCATGGGAGCCTTACGATGCTGAGACAGTGTCACAGAGTGAAGGGCAACAGCTGAGAGGGAAGTGTCTGGATGTGACCAAACCTGCTGTGTTTGAGTAAGAGAAAAGGACTTGCTTGGAGCTGTGCCCACCTCAGGTTGGCCTCACAGGGACATTTCACATGTGTGAGGGCTCATTCTTTCCTCATTGCATGACAGAAACCATCCATGTCTCTGAAGACAGTGTCCTCCAGACCAAGGACTTGCTGGTCACTCCATGGTCAGTGGAACAGCTGGAGTTTGCTGCATTCCTTAAAGAAGGAGCAGGGGGCGAGGTTACACAGCCCTCAGGAAAGGGTGCTAGTAAGAAGCCCTTGTGTGTGGATCTCAGGGTGGGTGGCTCCCCATCTGCTCTTTGTGTGTGGGTTCCATGGATTCCCCAAGGCTGAACCCTCACCTCATTGCCTTCTCTCTGTTCCCTCACAGGACCCAAACCTCTGTCTGGCAGGGGTGAGGCAGAGGGAACTGGGCAGTTTCTATAAATAAGCAGCATTGAGCCTGGGATGGAGAGCACCCTGGGTGGAGTCTGTTTGACGTTTCTGCCTCTATGGAGGGAAGCCTGGAGACCTGGCCTGCAGTGCATTGCTCTTGCTGCCTTTGCACTGTTTGTCTCCTCTTCCATTTCATGATCTGTTTCCCCTTCCTCTCCAGCCAGGAAGCCCTGGCGAGCTTTAAGGAAAACTTCTCAGAGACAGTGCTGCTGACATCACGGTTGCTGCTGCTAACATGGCCAGCGCCCCCTCCCCAGGTACTGGGCTTCTCCTCTCTGGTTGGTTCCTCTCTCACCTCCTCTTTAGTGCAGCTCCAGGGCAGAGCCATTGTGCAGAGCAGTTGAGGAATGTAAAGGGGAGTCTCTGAGGGACCTATGGATCTTCTGAGCAGCACCTGTGGTTCTGCTTTGAGTCCTCCCTCAGGGATGGGGCCCGGCTGCTCAACTGCTCTTAGTGGATGAGGGGGAAGAATGACCAGTGTGCTACTGCACCAAACCCAGTGTGACCTTTGCCACCTGCCATCTGTGTGACCTGGAACTCCTCCCCTCCCAGGAGAGCCAACAGTGCTGTCGGGAGCCATGGGGAAGAACAAGGGAGGGAGAAGCCTGGAGCTGAGGCAGGGCTGGGGCTCTTGGCTCCAGGGATGAACCCCTCCTTGTTTAACAATTGGGGCAGCACAGGGCCAGAGTTGCCACCATAAATTGTGTTTCTAGAGACCTGAAAAATTGTTTCCAGAGTCCTAGGCCTGTTGCCCCATTTTTTTTTTTTT
>PVLA01015978.1:0-22696 GCA_004027455.1 Hydrochoerus hydrochaeris
AAAAAAAAAAAAAAAAAAAAAAAGATTGTCCAATGCTTACTCACTCCTTGGTTCTTCCAGTGGACATGCTATTGGACATCATCACCAGTCCAGTAAAAAAAAAATCGAATCTAGCTACATTGTGTGTTTGTGTGTGTGTGAGAGAGAGTGAGAGAGAGAGAGAGAGAGAGAGAAATTGCCTCCTTTTGCAGATGGAATGATTTCAAAACTAGGAAGCACAAACAGCTACCAAAAAACCAGAGAAATAATGAAAAAAGTCATATATTTACAAAATCTATACTTAAATATACTATACACTAGTAAAGACATATGAGAGAAAGGAAAAATTCCATTTATCTTAACAATAAATATAATATTTTGGAATGACATTATCTAAAATGGTGAAAAGTGTCCACATTAAAATGTGGAAAGCAATGATGCAAAACAATGGTAAAAAAAAATATTACATACCCATGGATGGGCAGAATTGATGGAGTAAATCCTCAACATGTGTGAGTTCTGTTCCAGAAGAATATTTGCCAGTCTTATACATCTTTGACATAAATATATTATGCAAAGATTAAACACACACACATACACACACACACTGTAAATCTTTAATGGTACTGTGTAATACGACATTTCTATAGTAAGCACACAGCAGCATAGCTGTGACAATGCCTGGCAGACATGTGAGCTATTTCCATAATTTGTTTTCATCTATTAATGTTCATAATGTATGGTAGATTCTTAGCTCTGAAAGTTTGCAACTCCAATTTTCATAAGTGAGAGACTTACCATGCTGTTCTTTCGAGTGGTGCAGTTCTGCAACATGTCATAATACTGAAAGTAATCTACAGATTCAATAAAATTTCCATCAAATTCCAATTATATTTTTAATTAAATAGAATACAATTCAAGAATTCATGAAAGATACACCCTACTATAAGTAATCTTGGAGAGAAAGAACAAAGTTAGAAACTGAAGCACACCTGATTTGAAAATATACTAAAAATCTATAGTGAACAGTAGAGTACGCAGTTGACACAGAAACAGACATACAGACCATCTGAACAGCATATGTTAATGGCACAGGAAAATATCATGCATACAAAGATATCTGATTTTTTACAATAGTGTTGAAAATATACAGAGATAAATAAAAATAATTTAAAATCCAGTGTAGAGAAACTACATATCCACTGTCTCACACCATACCCAAAAATGACCTCAAATGGACTAAATGCTTGAATGTAAAAACTTATTGCATGAAGCTATTAGAAAATACAGAAAAAGATTCTTTGGCTTTGTTCTATGTGTGCATATTTGAATTCACTTTGAACACTGATGTCTTAGTTAACTTTCTCATGACAGACACCCAATACCCAATACCTGCACCTTGAAAGAGACATTTACTTGGCTCATGTTTTCAGCCCATGGTTGGATGTCGCCAAGAGGGAAACCACATAGCAGAAGAACTAGAGGAGGAGAAGGCTGCTCAACCTATGAGGTCAGGAAGCAGAGGGGATAGTGAGGAAATGAGGCAAATATATATGTCTAAGTCATGCAGCTAATGAATGCCTACAAACAGACCCACTTCACAGCACTAAGAGTGATGTTATACTGCCCCATGGTCCAGTCACTTCCCAAATACAGCGGGCTTTGTGCACCATTTTAGAGGTAAGCCGTAACAATTGGCAATAAAAGTGAAGCTAGAAAAGTAGAATTACACATGCACACACACAAATACACAATACTTCAACCACAAAAAAGCCTCTAGATTGAGATGACAACATAAACACTGTAAGATTTTTGCAACCTATAAATCTAAAAATGAATTAATTTCCAAAATCTATAAGGAACTCAAGTAACTTAATACATAGCTGAAAACCAAATAGCTTAGTTAAAAATTAGAAAAGTTTTATTTAGTCATTGCTTAAAATAATGTAAGTAAAGAAAAATGCCTAATATTTCTATCAGGAAAATGCAAATCAAAACTTATCAAAGACATCACCACACACCAGTTACAATGTATGTTACCAAAGTTGGGAGACAATTGCTAATGCAAATATGGAGAAAAGAAATATTTGCATGTTTTCTGTATGAATATAAGTTAGTACAATCAAAACACGTAAGAAAAAAGAAATTTCTCACTAGGTTAAAAGTAGAATTGCTATATGATGCAATGAGCCCACTATTGAATGGGTTTCCAAAGGATATATTGTGTTGAGAAATATCTGCTCTCTCATTTTTATTATGGTAACTTTCATCATAACTAAGATTGGATATCCACCTAAAACTCCATCTATGGATAGTGAGTGGGCACAGAAAATCTGGTATATAAACACAATGGAACAGTATTCAGCTACAAGAAAGAAGGAAATTTGTTTAGACTCAGTGTGATTGAACCTGGAGAATAATGTATTATGTATAAGGTAGGCATTGGAAGATAGCTATTAAATGATCTTGTTCATGTGGAATTCTAAAGTTGATATCATAGAAATACAGAGGGGTGGATTTAGAATATAGAGAAGAGAAATTGGTGAAATTGGAGAAATTTGGTCAAAACATATGAAGTTCCATTTAGATTAAAACAAACAAACAAACAAACAAAAAAACTAAGTATAAGGTATGTATTGTATAGCATAGTGATTCTACCTTATAAAGATATTGTGTTCTGGAAAAATTTTGAGGGAGTATTAAATATCTCATCATAAAAATAATAACTAAAGAAGTTCTTATGCAAGTTTATTTTCTAAATATCCTCATTTTAAAATGTGTTATGCTCACAACTTTATGCTGTTCACAGTGAGCACATACAATTTAATTTGTCAACTTAAAAATAAATACATTTGAAAATAAAAAAAGAAAAATTTAGAAAAGATTATACTTAATAGCATGTGAACATCAAATAATCCATTAAGTCTCCAAAGATTATTCAAGGGGGAGGCAGAGAGAGTAGTTCCTTGGATTTGTTGCCTGTGTAAATTAATTTGTCCCTAGGGATCACCTAAACTTTGATTTCCAACACAAACAAACAAACAAACAAACAAACAAACAGATTCTTCCAGTAGAGAAAATAAATCTATCTCACACTATTACTTCCTGAAAAAGCATTAAAGTGACTGAAAAATTTCCATTCCACTGTCTCTCTTTACCCCAAGGAAGCTGAATTGTTTGGAGATGGTTAAACTTTTTAATTAGGGCTTCTGAGAATTCAAAGATTTAGATGCTGTAAACCTTAATCATATCACGGATGATGACAATATGTAATTCACAAGTGCAACCTGTGTGAAAAGCCAAGTGGATTTGGAGAGAGTGTTCATGATGAAGAAAATACAACAGGCATAACTCTCAGAGGCTCAGTGTGTCCTTTGCAAGCCGCTGCAATGAAAGAAAAACTTGGGTCTGGGCTGTGCCCCTAAAATAATGAGACTGTGATGCTGAGTCCCTGTACACTGATGGGACATAAGCTTTCTCTGAGCTCAGTCTTTTTAGTTCTTATTTTGTTTCTTTCTTGCGCTATTGTAATTGAGAGCCCTCCCCAGTAAGAGTTCTTGTCTCCAGTCTCAAAAGCTTTTCTCTCTACAAACTGTGATGCCCTGTCAACTTCCTGCACCCAATTATGCATTGGTTAACTACTCACTGGAGATCTATTATGCAGAGTATTGTCTAGTTCACTCTACCTGGGGAGTTTCTGTTCTAGCCCCTGTTTTTCTCTGCCATATTTGATGAGCAGACAGACTTTGCTTGTTACCTATTGTTACCGTTTCACCTTAGTGCCTATAAAAATCTGCCAATTATGCAATTGTTTCTGATGGTTCAAAGTTGAGATTTACTTTGTTATTTTCTTATGAATAATCCTTTCCAACATTCAGGAAGATATCCAATGAATTTTTGGACAGTAATAGTATTTTCAAAAACTTAACTCAAGTATTCTAATGTCTTGATGTAAATTCTCTCTTGGATTTGATTTGAAAATAATCATTCTCTTTTGGTGTAGAAAATTTTCCTCGTATTTTTGACTTTTGATGATCTCATCCTTGACTACTACCACAGAGATGACTGATAGACATCCTCAAATATACACTGCTGTTATGGTTAGATTTATATTTTTTAAATGTAATATATATGCATTTCAATTCATTATTCAAATTTTTGTCTATTTTTAATAATGATAGTTTGAAGGCTTTTTGTGATATATTGTTTTTATTTTTTGCTTTCAGAAATTATTATGCATCACATATTTGTATTTGTTCCATTTATACAATATGACTGGGGTCATGTAAACATATAGAAAGAGAAATGATGAAACAAAACTTTTAAAATCTCAGATCCAGAAACATGAATTTATCAGTGTGATAAGGACATTAAGGAAACAATAAGGAAGGTCTGTCAAGGGCCTCACATACTCTGTCCCTTCTAAATCTTGTCATCTCTCTGTCTCTCTGGTCTTTCAAATTCCCTCCTATACCACGCTCTCACTTGACTGGGCAACTGCATGTTTTGGTCTCTCACCACGCAGTATATCTTCTTTCTATTAATCCTCTGATTAACAATGAGTCAATCTTTAAGTCACTTTTTTTTTTCAAAAAAGCCATGTATAACTACTTCCTCACAATAAATTGGTACTCAATCATATTTTATCTGTCTTCAAATAGTTATCAATCTAAAGGAAATAATATTTGACTTGTTTTCTGATACAAGGATAGTAAATTTTTCCCCACATTGCATTCATCCATTAAGGAATTTTAAATGATGAATTTACAGAAATCTTGAGTATTTTCAGGAAACATAGTAGACATACATTGGAGAATTCACTGCTTATGTTAGTGTCATATGTACCCACTCAGGAGCACAGAGACATAGCTAAACACTACCACATAATAATTTTAATATTGCTATGGTTTTTGTTCCCTCCTTCAATGTAGGTAATCCACATTTCTTTGTTTTAGGAGAGGTCACTTGGATGACATTCTCTGAAGCAGGAGATATTTCTACCAAATCAAAAAACCTTGAAAAATTAAAAATATTTAAAGGTGCAATGAGCTCCCTTTTGCCTATGTGAATCACTGAGAAGGAATCAGGAGGTCTAGGACATTTAACTATCATCATAATGTCAGGTAGTCACCACTTGAGAATTAGTTAGTTGTGTTTTGAACTTGTTTGTTTGTTCCTCAAGAAGTAAAACTATTGACATGAGAGAAGAAAATCACACAGAAGCATCACCATTCACCCTCCTGAGCCTCTCAGAGGATTCTGAACTGCAGCCCCTTGTCTTTGGACTGTTACTGTCTATGTACCTGCTTGCAGTGCTTGGGAACCTGTTCATCATCCTGGTCACCACCTCTGACTCTCATCTCCACATGCCATGTACTTCTTCCTCTGCAACCTGTCCTTTGTGGACCTCTGTTGCATTTCTTCCTCTGTCCCCAAGATGCTGGTGAACATCCAGGCACACAGCAAAGACAGCTCCTTCATGGAGTACCACACTCAGGTGTATTTTTTAATGTTTCTTTGTGCAATGGATGATGTTCTCACCATAATGGCCTATGACTTTTTTTGTGGCCATCTGTCATCTCCTGAACTATATAGTCATTATGAGTCCTCAGCTCTGTAGTCTCCTGGGTCTGGTGTCTTGGCTTATCATCGTCATGTCTGCCTGACTCATATTCTATTGATGAAACCACTGACCTTCCACACAGTTACTGAAATCCCTCATTTATTGTGTGATTTAGCTCAGGTTTTCAAGATGGCCAGCCCTGCTACCTTTAACAATGGCATTGTGTCACTTGTAGCAGCAGCTCTGCTCTTTGTTTTCCCTGTGACTAGGATTCTCCTCTCTTATGTTAGAATTCTCTCCACCTTAATGAGGATGTCCTCCTCAGCAAGCAGGCATAAAGCATTTTTCACCTGTGGGTCTCACCTCTGTGTGCTTTCCTTATTCTACAGAGCAGCACTTGTGGTTTACCCCAGTTCTGCTGTGACCCTTTCCTCTTGGGCAAGCATGATTGACTCCGTGATGTACACTATGGTGACCCCCATGCTGAACCCCTTCATCTACAGCCTGAGGAATGAGGATGTGAAGGGGGCCCTGGGGAGACTCCTCAGCAGAGCAACCTCTCCTGTTTCATGGATCACTGTCCTAAGAAGTTAGTGAACATTGAGGTTCCTTAGGCAAAAATGAAATTTCAATATCCTAGCTACTTTTCCTTCCAAAAGATATGCTACTCATTTCTTCTGCTTCTAAAACTGTTATAACTTTGTTGTATGTGTTTTATTTGTTTTTTCATGAGTTACTTTCTCCATTACTGTTATTAAATACTCCGCTCTGCACATGGACCTTAATGTTCCAAGAGAAGTCTCTATATCATTTTGTATGCATGAATGATAAACTTCTGATTGTGGTGGCTTGTCCCTGGTTTGTAGCCATTTGGCACCCTTTGTGTTACCAGGTCAGCATGATCCTGACTTTCGTGTCTTAGTGCTGTTATCTTTTTCAATCTTTAGAACTTATTGCTATACAACCTGAGTGCCTTACAACTTACATAGTTCAGGATGTGGAAATTGCCAGTTTCTTCAATGACCCCTCTCAACTCAAGGCTGTCAGATCTGATAGTTTTCTATCAAATATTATCATATAGATTATTGTTGGTATCTTCTCCTCTCAGGGATCTTTTACTATTACCATAAAATTTATTTCCTCCATTTTGTGAAACTTAGAATCAAGCTGGAAGTACAGGGTCTGTTGCACCTATATTTCTTATTGCTCACTTTCTTACTTGAATTATGAAACAGAATTTTCAGTATATTTTGTTTCAGTTGGGCCATAGTCTTTCAAATATGGTACAGTGGCCTCAGTGATAAACTCTATGGTTAACAGTATGATAAATTTTTAGAGTAAAAGTTTGAGGAAAAAGGACATAAACAATGCCCTAAAGAAGTTCCGCAGGGAAAATGTGAAATCTCAGGATGGTTGTTAATCTTTTGGAATATGGGTTGGAAAACTTAGCAAAGCCAAAATAGTAGTAGTGTAATTGAGACTGTGTTGGTCAGAATGTGTACGTATTTTTGGAGTTTAAGCCTTTGTCATGTTTCATAATGCAGTGCAGGGAGTCATTATTGGGGGAATGTTGAAACAACTGGAACAGTTTTATTGGATACAAAACCAGTTTGGTGATGAAAAGCTTATGTGGAGTCTTAGGATCTGTGAATGAAAGCAACGTGATTTAATCAATGCTACTGAATCATGAGTATAAAAATGCTGAAAATGTTAAATTTATGTACGGTTTGGCACAATAAACATTTGAAACTAAATGCAAATGAAGCTTTCAAAAAATAAAGCAGACACAGAAATGCTAGCATTGTGTTTTCTCTGTCTTCTGCAGTAGGTACAAAAGTGCACCTAAAGGCAGAGAGAGAACCCATGGAAACCGTGTGGGGCAGGAGTGAGAGTGAAAGGATGTTTGACTATCAAAAATGCACATAGTACATAAGCAGGAAAATGTCACTTTAGATCACTATGATGTATGCAATTAATAAACTAAACTGGAAATAAGTGGAGATTAGTGTTGTCGTACAAGTCTGCATTCCTTCCAACAAAATAGAACTGTTCATTTTCCTCTGCGCTCCCCACCATTTGTTGCTTGCTGTATCTTTCTTTTGGGTTTTCATTTTAATTAACACATAATATTGCAGTCATGTGTAGCCCAGGAAAGAGGTTTAACACTGAGGTAAAGCCCCAGTCTTTTATAGCATATTTGTAGATAGTGTGATGTTTCTTAATTTCTTTATTTCTCAAGGTCACTTTAAAGCATTTGTGCTTTCAAAGATTTTAAGTTTATCACTCACATTTTGATGGAGACTGAATAGAATCTATAGATTACCATGTGCATTATTCACAGTTTAACAATCTTAATCAAACAGTTTAACAATCTTCTAATCAAAGAATATATAATATCCTAATTTCTTAGTTACTTCTTCAATTGCTTTCATTAATGTAATGTACAGATCTTTTACCTCGTTGATTAATTTATTTCTAAGTATTTTATTTTTATGACTATAATAACTGGAATTTTTTCTTGATTTCAATTTCTTGCACATGGTTGATGTGTATATACATATCAATTTACAAGTATTGATTTTGGTCTAGTAGCTTTCCTTAGTTCACTCATTTCAAACAAATTCAGTGGCTTCTTTGGAGTTTACACATAAATAACTTTCATACACTGAAAAGTATAATTTACATCCTTGCAATGTAAATGGATGTTATTTTTTCTGTTAGTAAATCTCTGCCTAGAATATCTATTATCTTGTTGGTTGGTGGTGATAAGAGTGGGCATCCATGGCTTGTTCCATAGACTAGGTGGAACACTGTTGATTTCTTCCAGTCATGTTATCTGTGTGTATATCATAGAACAATTCTTTGATCTCTTCCATAGTGATATATTTCTTCTTTTGGCTTTGCATTTATTTTTTAAATTTAAATTTATATTAGTCCAGGTTTGTAGCACATAATGATTGCATTTCTTGCATTTAGTCTTTTTCTCATTTGAAAATGTTCTATCTCACTATTGCTTACTATCTTTTTTACTTTACTTTTTATTTATATTGAGTTTCTTGTATAAATCATGTGATATCTTTTTTGGCTTCTCATTTATTTCCTTTAACATTATGATCTAAGGTGCATCCATTTTCTTACAAATGACTATTATTTATCTTTTATTGGATGAATGATAACTCATTGTATTCAAATATCACATTTTCTTTGTACACTTGCAGGAGACCAACAAGCCATTTTCCCCTGAGAAATGAAGCCTCTTATCTCCATCTCTCCCTGACCTTTAGTCCAACTTTATTCACCAAGATATGCAGAACAGTCTATATTGAATCATATGTTTCCTTATTTGGCTAAAGGAATGTGACTGAGCTCAGGTGAGAATATGCCCCCGTCCCTGACACACTGATAGCCAAAAGGGAGGCTTTAGCAAGAGTCTGTGATATTCTAGGGTAAGACATGAGATTACATGTCAGCTGCAGTCATGGGACTCAGGAAGAACTATATCATCCTGGTAGTAAACTTGCTAGCCTTGCCTACACCAAACTATACCTTGTACTGCTAATTGGAAAAAAATTGTTCCTGGTTAACAAATGCTTTGTTTCTCATTACAGACAATGCGCGCAAGGTATTTTTTATTTTCTCTAGCACTCTGCCAAGACCACAAAGCACCTCTCTGATTGATATCAATAAAATCTGTGAGCTTTTGGACTTGTTGTGGCCTTTTACTCCATAGATAATACTGATCATCCTAGAGTTCCTCAAATGCAAAATATTCTGTTTTTGTCTTTTGCATCTGTGTGTCCTATTGCCAGGTGGGAGACCTGAATCCTCTGTGGGGGTGTTGGTGTACATTCATCTATTGATGGACTTAAAGGTCACTTCTTCATTGTAGCTCTTAGGAATTGTGGGACACATTTCTTGCATTTCTAAGTTTTGGTAAACCTTTATCATAAACAATGCTAAATCTTGTCCAAAATATTTTTGGTTTCAACTGATGTAATAAGATATTTTTGTCTCTTTTTTTAACACAACATATTAAGTTTTTTGCTTTTCATTGTTACCTGTGCATTCTTGGGATGGACCTTACTAGATCATGTTACATGCTAGGTAATTCAGTTTGCTTGTATTATGTGGAGGTATATATATGATATTACATCTCTAAATATGAGGAATATTGCCTTGTAAGTTCTTTTAATATTAAAGTTTATTAGTATAATTTGATATACATAAGGATCCCACTCATCATAGGGAACTAACCAACCAGCATGATGTATATTGATATCTCTTTTTCTCCCTCCCATCTTCTCCATTCCACCATTCTTCCCCTTCTTATTTACACTTTTGTTTCCATTTTCTCCTTCTTTTTTATTTTTTAAGTGTTGTCCTCTCTTGGTGTTAGGGATATTCTGGAGTTTTAATATATTCAGTTTGAAATTACTTGGTCGTTTTTCTTCATATTGTTTCAATAGTTGAGATGACTTAGCTTTAGTTTGTTTCTTACGAATCTGACACAATTCAGTAACGAAGCCAGGAGTTCCTTTTTTATTTCTTTTTGAGAGAGAATTACTATTAAATTAAGTCTATCTTTACTTGTTCTGTACTTACTACTATTCTCAGAGCTTCAAATTTTTCACAATTCATATGTCCAGAAATTTACCTGTTTTTAAAATTTTATGCAATTTGTTGTTATATAACTTAGAAATTGTAACCAATAAACCTTTGTTCTTCTGTGGTAGCAGTGATAATATTTTTTCATTATTACTTTCTTAATTTGAATCTGTTGACATTGTTATTTGTTACTTCCAGGTAACAGATTTTCATTGTTTATCTTATAAAAAATAACATTGATTCATTAATTTTGTCTCCATTTTCCTTGATTTATGTTTCATTTTAATGCTTTCATATCTACTCATTGTTATTTTTTTCTTTTTTCTATCAATATTGAGGTCAGATCATTCTCATTTTTCTATTTATCTTTAGGTATTACTTTGAGATAGTTATTTTGAAAATTATTTTAGCTTTTGATTGAAGTCATTCTTACTATGAAATTACATTTTTGAACATTGTCTACATTTATAAAGTTTAGTTAATATTTATCAAAGTTAGCTTTCTTTTACTTTATATTTACATCCACCATTATTTATTTCTATTACTTGAATATTTTGTCTTTAAAAATCATTTAATGTGCATATTTTTCCATTAGTTTTATTCATGTTATTGATTCCTTTTATCTAGTCAAACTGTTTCTTCATATAGTCTTCTCTCAATTAACAGCTACTCAATCAGTTTGACAGCTGATGCTTTTTTCATTATTCATTTTATTTCATTGTACACTTTATAACTTGGAGTTTTATTTGCATGATAAATTTAAAGGGTTTGCAATTATAAAAGGCACATACTAAGTAATGCATGATTAAAAAGACTAAAAAAAAGATTATTTTTATCACAAAGAAATGATAATGTTTGAGGACACAGATATCCTCAGTCTGATATGAATATCATGCAATGTATAAGCATATGTAATCACTAAATTTTATGCAATAAATACTTTTTTAGAGACCTTGTATATTATTATCAATGGAACGTGATTTTGAGAATGCAGCATAGAGTAAATTCCCCTGAAAAGAAGAAGACATACACTTTAAGGTTCTACTTTCATAGAAGAAAGGATTTTGGGGCAACCTAGGGAGAGAACTAATCAATCAGCATCTCCTGAGATATGCACCATGTTGGAACTTAGGGCACTGGGCAACAAAGCAACCCACTCACCACCCTGTAAGCAGCCATGGTTCAAGTGAGAGTGGGAGACCAAAGGGGAGAACCAGACAGTCATTATCTCCTGAGGTCTGCGCCATGTTGGAACTTAGGGCGCTGGGCAACAAAGCAACCTGCTTGCCTGGTAGGTAGCCGTGAGCCTCCTCATGTGTTGGCTGAGAATCAAATCTTCCCTCCCTGTTAGCAAATGGGAACAGCAACTGTCAGAAAGAAAATTGAATGTTCTTGATTACAATATGATAAACGTGACTTGATAGTTCAATTGCCCTGATCTGATCAGCACATATTATATACATTTTGAAATAATGCATGATATCATATCACTATACACATTCTAGTTTTCTAAGCTCCACCCAAATTCACATATCAGGTTTTGTTTGCACCGTCTTAAGCATTTTGTATCCCACAACTCCAAACTTCCCTAAAGAAACTAGTTGCAAAGCTTCTGAACCAAATAGTCAGATAGAATCACAGCAACAACCCTACATTTCTGGTACAAAATTTCTCTAATAGTCAGTTTTTTTTATTGCTGATACACACAATCCAACATCCTCAACTTAAAGAAAAAGTGAGTTAATTTGACTCAGTGTCTTAGAGTTTAGTCTATGGTTAACTGGTTACAAGTTGGACACACTATGGTGCAAGCACGTTGCATAGTAAAGCTGTTTAGCTCATGGTGACTAGGAAGTACAGCAAGGAAACAGTGCCAGAAAGGAAGGATTGAGGAATGAGATGTAGACCTCAAGGTCACATATCTATGACTCACTTAGACATCAAACTGTGTGCTACACTAATCCCCCAGGAGGATCCCAAAGTTAGGTTGAAACTACCCTAATTTCAAAGGTTCACAAGGGAAGAAATATTTTCGTGTTAACTTATGTGCCCATGGACAGGATTAAGTTTCTTGCAGGATGACTGTCAGATGTATCACTTACTTCCTTGCCATAACAGAAACATATGAGTAAGCTAAAACATGGAAATTAACATTTGTTTCTGCTTTGACACAGATGACAATGAGTCTGAGTTTCTATTGCTCCATGACAATATTGGCCTCTAAACTCTCACAATAATGAAAATATCTACTTTCTAGTATAGCATCTCAACCATCAGGACACCAGTCTCTCTGTAAATCACCTTACAGAAGAACTGACAGGTGACATGTGGCCGTGTCTGCAGTTCCTTAGTACTTGGTGCTGCTCAACTCAACTATGCTGCTTCGGACGTAGAGTCATAGAGAACCACCTTTGAGTTCTTCTAGCTACTGACCTTCACCACAACTTCACATTGAGCTGCAGTCTATCTGTGCCATAAGGCAGCAAATGTTTGGTTAATAATAATGTACTCTTCTCAATCCAGAATGTATGATGTTTAGGTTTTGCATGTGCATTATCAACTAGCAAATCATTAATAAAATACACTTTTGTCCTATATTTATTCTTTTACATTGTATAAGAATTCTAAAACCTTTTCACATTCCACCTATGAGATCGTTATGACTCATAGTTAATTACTCAGTCATTTATACTCATTGACTGGTATAAGGAAACCGTAATATATAATCCAACAAATTAGATATGGAAGAAAGCGTGCTTATTTATTTGAGGATAAAAAACAGTAGTACACTTGGAAGTACCAGATAACCAAATAGTGGGAATATGGACTTGATGTGGAATATTTTATATATTTGGGTTAACAAAATCTTAATAGCAAACTGAAGTAATTCTACAGTGACTAGAGGCATCAGACACCACAAGGTTATATGATTGATAAATTTGGGTAGAGTTAGAAAAAGTTAGTTTTGTGCAGCAGTGAATCACTTCATGATTTTTTAAAAAATGTTTCCTCCCATAAGGTCCTTATTGCAAACAGAAACACTAATACCCTGATGCATGTTGCAGAAATAATAAGTCAAGTCAGATGGACCCCAAATAAATTTGTCAATCTTTGGATCTAATATAATAATATGTTCAGTTTCAGATTATTAGAGAACTTAAATAGAGGTGTAAGGGTCTTATCTGATACTTCTAAGCACACTTTTAAACTGTCTTTCTTTTCCTAAGCATCAAATCCTCAATTTATGCTTCTTTTTGAGACTAAATAGAATGATTTTAAGAAAATAGAGAAATATGAACAGTTGCACAGATATCCTGGATCTGTGTCAAAAGAGAAGCGTGTACTGCATTCCCAAGTGCCTTCCCTTTCTGTGACCTTTTCATGTGATCTCAGCCATTCTTCCCATCACCTGCAGGAGCCACACCCTGAACTGCTTGCAATCTTTCAGGTCCCCCAGAGAGAAGAGCACAGTAAGCATGAGATTGCTTCCTGGAGTGACAGAGATGTGAAATGGTTTGTTGAGTTTCAGAAATAATAAATAAGGGCAGATAGATTCTAAATAAATTTGTTTGTCTTTGGGTGTGGTATAATAATATGTTCAGTTTTCAGATCATCAGAGATAAACTGGGTCTCAGTTGAATCATGACCATAGGCAGTGGACATAAACCAAAAACTTAGCAGCGTTCTTCAAATGTTAACTCATGTGCCAGTAATTAGCATACTTAACACACGTTCATTCTTTCCTACATAAAAACTTAATGCATGTTAAAAAATGCTAACTTTTCTTTTATCTGAAGTGATAATAATTTGGGCACTAATAACAAAGGAAAATATTCAAGTGAAATTACACAAGCTACATAGAACACATAGTTCATTGTCTCACTTTAAGAAATATTCTATGATAAATCATGACATTATTGTTAGACTCCTTCCTCACCTCATCCTTATAATCATGCTTTTAAAGCTATTGGAGGGCTGAGGACATAGTATACAGGAACCCATTTCCCCAATCATGGGTGAGATATGTATGGGAATTACACAGTGAGGAGGGATGGAATAGCTGAATGAGATTTCTGAAATTCTTGTCACATTTCAGAACATAAATTTCACATTACCCATAGCTGAAGTGTTGCAGGTTGATATTCTGCATCCAGCTAAGCAAAACTCACTTTTGTCCCAGTAATGTAGAACCAATGCATTTGACAGTCCCTCCTTGCTTCATCTCTTGAGCACCTACTGGGTTATGCTGCTTCTGTCAGATCATGACCTCAGGCAGTGGAATCCAAAGCAACTACCCTGTTGTTTGAACAGAGAAGCTCAGGGCTCAATCCTTGATCCTTGTGACTGATATGAATAGTATCACATATGTGCTTCCTGATGGAGGCAGTCTTTAAAGGATACAAAGTTTGGGGCTCACTGGACTGGAATCATCAGAGTGAAAGTTTGGTGGCACTGGCAGATTATTGACTGATGGTGCCTCCATGCACAGTGCTTATAATTAACCAAATTTGCCAACCTCCTCCAAGTCTTTATAGGCTTTATAATATTAATGGAGGGAAATTTTTTTCCATATAGAAAGACATTTTATTTTATCTTATTTTTATCTTGTTTGTAGTAGCAGGGATAGAACCCAGTAACGCTGTACCATTGAACTACATCCCCAACTCTTTTAGTTTTTTTTTTTTTTTTTTTAGACAAGTCTCACTAAGTTGCCAGGTTGACTTGAAATTTGTGATCCTCTTGCCTTAGCTTCCCATGTAGCTCTGTATGTGCCTGGCAGTGTGGACATTTTTATTTTATTTTTATTTTTTTTATTTAAAGAGAAAAACCAGAAAAAGGATAGAAATATTACAGAATTTCAAAAAAAGATAAACATTAAGAATTCACTAGTTGATAAATTACATATTGTTATTTTTCAATTTACAAAATTAAAGCACACAAAGTGGACACTCAAGCAGTGAGGCTGCAAACAGATCTGTTCAACAGTCTAACATGGACTTATAAATATGGCTACAATCTTAAATATACATGCAGTTATATCTTTTATAGCACTTCCAATTTCCTCTTTTTTACAATAGCAATTATACATTTTAAAAATTTTATTTATAGAGAAGAAAAAAGCAAAACAGAAAAAAGGGTAGCAATAATACAGAATTCTAAAAGAAAGAAGGAAAAAAGAGAAAAAACCCACTAAGAAATCACTAGTTTATGAATTACATATTGTCATCATGGATGTAGTTCAAGATACAAAGTTAAAGGATACATAGTAGACATAGAGGGAAAATTTTAAAAAATGAATATTTCCTAAATTGTTTTCTCTCTCCCTCCTCAAAACTGGAAGATTGAGTGTAGAATACACTTCTGTCATGTTACACCATACTAATTTTTCTGAGTAAGGTTTAATTTTGAAATACACATCTGCCCAAAATTACCATTTGAATTGTTTTATGTACACAGGTCAGTGGTACTAATCATATTTACATTGTTGGGAAGATCCTAATGTTAAGCAGGCTCAGCAATTTACCTCCCTCCTTAACTCAATATCTATCCATTTGAAATTTACCATTCCTTTCTTTCCCTTCACTGGCTTCCGCCACTCTATTATGTATGAGGTTAAGAATTAAAACCCACAAACTATGAACATTGTAACCAAGAAGTCATGCAACATGTTTTGATGTTTGCCTTTGTAGAACTTTCCAACATATTTTCCAGATAGATATCAAAGGCCTGAGACTAGATTTTGATTCTAAAGAGTCTCCTCTGGGCATTTTTAATGTCCCTATTCTTCAGGCTTTAAGTGAAAAGATTGAACACTGTTTATCTCTGAGTCCACTGCACCATTTCTGGGTGAAAGAAATAGAGCTGGGTCAATACACAGTAAGGGTTGCTCCATAAAATAAGTAAACATCTGACCCATGAGAATCACAGGTGGATAATGCTTTGTGAATTTTGATTGATGATAAAACTCACAGAATGGAGGAAATAATTTTGTAGTAAAATAAAAAGATTTTTGAGGTAGGAAGAAATCCAAAGGCAATAATAATAACTGATGTGACTACATTATTGGTAAAAGTATCAAAAAATCAAGACTAAGTAGTTGATAAGGGTCAAAGAAGAAATTAGAAATGTCTACACCCTTAAAATGTGTAAGTTTTGAAACAGAATATGAATCAGTAAATCCAAAAATCTAACTGAAAAAGACACCAAAACTAAGAAGAGTCATAAGTGAGGATTCATCATGATTGTGTAAGGCAACAGGTAACAGATGACTACAAACTGGCCATAATCATCACCATCGGAAACATGTCTTCCATACCACACACACAAAAAAGACAAAAAACCAGAAACAGACATCTGTGTTAATCCACATAGGAATTGACTTTACTGTGAGTTTCTGCACCCACAATCATCTTTGGTATCATGATGGAGCTGAAATATATATCCACAAAGGACAGGATGGAGAAGAAAATGTAAAAGGGGATGTGGAGGTAGAAGCTCCAGCTGATGATCAAGGTGATGAGCAGGTTCCCAAGCACTGTGACCAGGTATGTGGAGAGGAACAGTGCAAAGCAAACAAGTTGCAGCTCTGGGTCTTCTGACAGTCTCACAAGATAGAATTCTGAGGCTAGTGTTTTCATTTGTGTTTCTGTACTTTTTGGACACCTTTTGACAAAAAAAGAGTAAGATTGGGCAACAGAAGCATGAGAATTCTGTATATATTTTGAATTGAAATATTCTGTCATCAAATATCACACTGAGTTTCAAAATTTTGAACAACAGTTCTGATTGTGAAAACCTTGAATTTCTCAGAAATGCTTTTATGGGTTTCTATGTTATCTCTTTATGCAAATCTACCTTAGAGGCATTTAACTTTACCATTAGAAAGACACAAATCACTAGGTAGCACTCATCTGATTACAGCTAAACAAAGCCTCTTTATGCATAGAAGGTAGGAAAGGTCTCTATTTGAGAAAATATTGCCCTTACTAAAGAAAATAAAGAAACAATAAAATATGCCATTTTTCTTGAAGACCATGGCATAATTGAATTACTTTATAATACTCATATGTACTTTAAATATTAGATTGGTAATATAAGCCCATTACATTAAATATTTATAAAGAGAAAATATTGCTGTGCCTAATATCTTTTAAGGAATTCACCAATCTTTGATTTTCTGTTTTCCTAATTGACAGATGACTTTCTTTGGCCAAATATGTTCTTTTCAATTCATTTAATATACAATTTGTACATTTGACTTTCATGGACTTCAATTTTTTTTATTTTAAAGAGAATAAAACAAAAGAGGACATAACAAAACAGAACAGAACAATGTAAGCAACAGTGCTTCACAACAATACAACCAGATAGCGACCGTAGCTACCATAATGTCTCTTTCTTTGAAATAGTTGAGCATAGCTTCACACACAATAGTGTCAAACATAACAAAATAGTATAAAATAATTCAAGAGAATGATAGAATTATAGAACATTCAAAACCAAATAACAGGAAATGAAAAATGGCTTCTATAATATCTCATTTTACATTAAAAATTTGTTTATGCTATTATACATATTAAAATCCAGTAAGACACAACTGATAGAACCAATGGAAACAGAAGAATAAAAACATGATAGGACTTCAAAGCAAGATGATTTAAATCAGCAATGGCTGGCATAAGGTCTTGTTTTTCTCCAAATAGCTGTTTGTATCATCACACATAGTAAAATCAAACAAAACAGAATAAAACCATTCCAACCAATGTATGAAAACATTATAAGACTTCAAAGCAATGAAATGGGGAACCATGATTACCATAAAATCTTATGTACTCTTATCATTTCTTACAGTAGAGAAACTACATGGTATTTATACATGTGAGTTTGATTTATTTTGCTTATGAGTATGTTCTCAAGTTGCATCCATTTATTTATAAATAGCTCAATGTGATCGTTCTTTATAGCTGAGTAGTTCTCCATTGTATAAAAATACCACAACTTTTTTATCCATTCCTCAGTTGATGGGCACTTAGGTTGTTTCTAATATCTGGCTGTTACAAATTGTGGCACTATAAACATGGATATGACTGTGATGTGATGTTTTCAGTTCTTCTAGGAATATATGCAGAAGTGGAGTAGCTGGGTCAAATGGGATCTCCAATCCCAGGTTTTGAGGAATCTCCAGACTTAGGTCCACATTGTTTGCACCAGTCTACATTCCCACCAACAGTGCAGAAGAGTTCCTTTTTCGCCACAGACTCTCCAGCATTTGTTGTTGGTAGTTTTGTTGATCCTGGCCATTCTTTCTGAAGTGAGATGGAATCTCAGTGTGGTTTTAATTTGCATTTCTCTAATGACTCATGATGCTGAACATTTTTTCATGTATTTATTTGCCATTTGTATTTCTTCATCTGAGAACTGTGTATTCATCTCAGGTGCCCATTTTTGGATTGGGTCTTTGAATTTTGGGGTCTGATTTTTTTTTTTAATTCTTTGTATGTTCTAGAAAGAAGTCATTTGTCTGAGGCACAGTTCTCTAAGATTTTTTAACAATCTGGGTTTTCTTTTCACTATGCTGGAGATTTCTTTTGACATGAAGAAACTTTTTAATAAGATGTTATTTCCTTGCATATAGTCATGGACATCACTAACCATGAAGTTGAATTAGCGTAAGTGACATCTAATATGACTAAAAAATTAAAATTGAGAATAGATATTTTTGAATATTTTTCAATGTTATGAAGTTCATTTGTATATACACCACACTCTCAATTCAATGCCTTTATGTATGGATGGTCCAAGTTTATTTTCTACTTTAAAATCTCTAAGATCTTGACAAGTACTGAAATAATTGCTCATTGTCTATTCATAAACTTCATTATTCCTGAGTACCATAGCATTAGAGAAAGCACAACCCCAGGTTAAATCCCAGTCTTAGTTCAAAGTTTTCCTCACCAATTTTTTTCTGATTTATCTATTGTTATTCTTTACTTCAGCTAGGTGAAGACAGTAAAGTTAATTTGCCAAATCTGAGTACAACTTAGTTGTGAGCAAATGCAAAAGAAATGTACAGAAATTCATATATATATATATATATATATATATATATATAGAGAGAGAGAGAGAGAGAGAGAGACAGAGACAGAGACAGAGACAGAGACAGTGAAAGACAGAGATACAAGGAGCCAATTGACATCAGCTTGCATGAATTAAAACAAAATGTATTAAGTAAAACAGGAGAGGTGCAGAAATATAACCATTTAAGCATCTTATTTATTTGTAGATTTTATAAAGCTTAGCTCATGGTTACAGCAGAATGGTGACTAACAGAGTAACAGTACTAGCAAAGTTCTGGGAAAAGGAAAAAAATCCAATTAGATATGAGGAATAAATTTGAAAGATGAATTTTGAAGAATGATGACTACAGTTAATGATGGTGTATATTATACTTGAAAAAAGCTGATTGAATAAGTGTTTTGCATACAAAAATTAAAACCACGTGAGGCTATGTATGTTAATTTTCTTTTTTTAAAATTTTTTTTTAAAGTGAAAAAAAACAGAAAAAAGGTAGAAACATTACAGAATTTCAAAAAAAGGATAAACAGTAAGAGATCACTGGTTGATAAATCACACATTGTCCTTGTAGAAATAGTTGTTCAAGTCACAAAATTAGTGTGCACAAAGTAGACACTCAAGCAGTGAGACTGCAAACAGGTCTGTTCAACAATCCAACAAGAATTTAGAACTGTGGTTATCAATTCCATACACTTAAATATTCATGCAGTTTTATCTTTTATAGCACTTCATATTTCCTCTCATTTTTACAATAGCAATTATGCATTTTAAAAAAATTTTATGATAAGCGAAAAAAAGCAAATGAAAAAGAGCAGCAACAATACAGAATTCTGAAAGAAAAAAGAAAAAAGAGAAAAGAAATTAAGAAATCACTAGGTGAGAAAGTTCACATCGTCATCTTCGATATAGTTGTTCAACTTACAAAATTAATGGATACATAGCAGACATTCAAACAGTGAGACTGCAAACTTTTGCTCAAAGATCCAACAAACATTCAGCAATATGGTCATCTATTTTACACACTCAAACATACATGAGGTTATGTCTCTTAAAGCCGTTTCTTTTCCTCTATTTTTTACAATAGCAATTACACATTTTAGGTTTTATTACTCTTATAGTTCTTATCACCTTTTACAATAGAGACACAATGTGATATTTATAAATATGATTCTTATTTATTTCACTAATGAGAGTAGTCTCAAGTTGTTTCCATTTACCTATGAAGGCCTCAAGATCATCCTTTTTTATAAATGAGTAATATTCAATTGTGTAAAAATACAACATATTTTTCATCCACTCTGCAGTTGATGGGCATCTTGGCTGTTTCCAAGATCTGGCTATTACAAATTGTGCCACTATAAATATGGGTGCACATATATCACTGTGGCATGATGTTTTCAGTTCTTCTGGCAATATGCCTAGCAGTGGAAGAGCTGGGTCAAAGGGGAACTCCAACCCCAGCTTTTTGAGGAATCTCCACATTGACCTCCACAGTGTTTGCACCGGTCTACATTCCCACCAACAGTGCAGAAGAGTTCCTTTTTCCCCATAGACTCTCCAGCATTTGTTGTTGGTAGTTTTCTTGATCCTGACCATTCTTTCTGGAGTGAGATGGAATCTCAGAGTGGTTTTAATTTGCATTTCTCTAATGACCAATGATGATAAACATTTTTTCATGTATTTATTTGCCATTCATATTTCTTCATCTGAGAACTGTGTGTTCATCTCAGATGCCAATTTTTGGATTGGGTCTTTGAATTTTGGGATCTGATATTTTTTAAATTCTTTAGAAGGTCTAGACAGAAGTCCATTGTCTGAGGGACAGTTCACTCAGATTTTTTCCCAGTTTGTGGTTTTTCTTTTCACTTTGCTGGAGATTTCTTTGGACATGCAGAAACTGTTTAATAAGATGTGATCCCAGGTATTGATTTTGGGAAGTATTTCCTGTGCAGTTTGGTTCTTGTTCATGAATTCTCTACCAACCCCTATGTCTCCAATAGTTTGACTTCCTTTGTCTTGCAACAGATTTAGTGTTTCTGTTTTAATATTTAGATCTTTAATCCATTTACATTTCAGTTTAGTACATAGTGACAAGCATGGGTCTAATTTTAGTTTTTGGCATACGGAAAGCCAGTTGTTCAAGCACCATTTATTAAAGAGACTATCATTCTTCCAATGAACATGCTTAGGGTTAGAGAGATAAATAAAAGGAGTAAAGATAGGAAAAGAGAAAATTAAACTATCATTATTTGCAGGTGACATGATTCCTTTTGTAGAAGACCCCCAAACCTCCATTGAAAGACTCCTAGATATAATAAATAAATTCAGCAATGTAGCTGGATACAAAGTCAATACTCAAAAATCAATAGCATTCTTATACACTAACAACAAAATCACCAAGAGAGAAATAAGAGAAGCCACACCCTTCACACTAGCATCCAAAAAAAAAAAGAAAAAGAAAAAGAAATACATAGGAGTTAATCTAATGAAAGAAGTAAAAGAGTTACACAGGGAAAATTACAATACCTTGAAAAAAGAAATTAAAGAGGACCTCAGAAAATGAAAAGTCATCTCTTGTTCAGAGAAAGAGAATAAATATTGTGAAAATGGCCATTCTCCCAATATTTTTATGCAGATACAATGCAATCCCAATGAAAATACCAGTAACATACTCATAGATCTAGACAAATCACTCCTAAAATTCATCTGGAACCAGAAGAGACCTAGAATAGTAAAGGCAATTCTAAGCAGAAAAGGCAAGGCAGGATGGATTACAATCCCTGAATTGAAGTTATACTGCAAAACTACCATAATAAAATCATCATGGTACTGAAATAAAAACAGACCTGAAGATCAATGGAGTAGACTAGGAGTTACAACTAAAACTATTAACACACTTGAAAACCTTATTTTTGAAAAAGGGTCCAAATTTGTTCACTGGAAGAATATAGTCTCTGTAATAAATGGTTCATGAAAAACTGGCTAACCACATGTCAGAAGCTAAATCTAGACCCATGCCTATCACCACGTACTAAACTAAAGTCTAAATGGATCAAATATCTAAATATTAAAACAGAAACACTAAATCTGTCAGAAGACAAAGTAGGTAAAATCCTTGAAAACATAGCGGTAGGCAGAGAATTCATGAACAAATACCAAACTGCACGGGAAATGCTTCCCAAAATAAATAACTGGGATCATGTCTTATTAAAGAGTCTCTGTATGTCCAAAGAAATCTCCAGCAGAGTGAAAAGAGAAACCACAAACTGGGACAAAAATCTGAGTGAACTGTCCCTCAGACAAAGGTCTTCTTTCTTGAACTTATAAAGAATTAAAACAGACCCCTGAAATTCAGAGACCCAATCCAAAAATGGGCATCTGAGATGAACACACAGTTCTCAGATGAAGAAATATGAATGGCAAATAAATACATGAAAAAATGTTTATCATCATTGGTCATTAGAGAAATGCAAA
>PVLA01015979.1:0-16439 GCA_004027455.1 Hydrochoerus hydrochaeris
ATCATACATCTTTCTAGAGCTGTCAAGAATTAAGCTTTCAGGTCTAGTATCCCCTGAGTATGAGAAACCTAAATTATCCAAGCACCCACTGGGTTGGAAGATCCATTTGACATACTTTTTCAATGCTTCTACAGTCTCAAAGATGGAAAAAGTTTAGGAAGGAAAGAGACAAGGCTAAAAAAGATGGAAGGATGATACTTAAATCTGAAGGAGTTGGTTCCTCACATATTTTAAAATACATGTACAGTATTCCTTTTAGATTTCACTGTTGAATAATTTAAATTATAAAAATGTATAAGGGTAGTGATACAGAAGGGGAAAAATAAAATCACATCTTTTATTAAACAAAATACTCCAAATATACATAAATTAAAACTGTAATTTCATCACCAGTGCATGATATGTACTTAGTCTCTCATATTTTACAGATTTATGTCAACATAGCTTGTCACTGAAATGAAAATCATATTATGTATATGTATGAGCATAATATTTTTCATAGTTGTATCACATAGCACTACTAGGCTTTTGGTGAAGCTAGAAATTATCTTGTTGACCTCATTCTGAATGTGGGTTTCTTGAAACAACACAAGCAATATATATTTTCTATATTTTTCCAAACATAAGAGAAGTAAAATTCTTAAAATTTAATTTAAACATAGGATTCTAATTAAATCGTATTGAATTTATTACATTCCTAAGAAATCTTTAACTCAGTGACAGGGGGATGAGTTTTGGCCTTAAGTAGTAAATATTCTGTTGTTCTCCAAAGGTTAATAGCAAACTAATACTCTAGTGTTTGCTAGTAGCAATCAAAATTAAGACTGTCAGAGGAAAATGTATGGTTAAATTATATAAAATGAGACATACAGTCACACGCTGCTTTAGTGATTGCTTTTGCTGCATTCTTCTGAATATCAGGAATTGTAGAGCTTTTCACAAATGCTAGAAGCTTTCTAAGCCCTCCTATCTGCTGAATCAGCATCATACTATCTGCATCTTCAAGGCAATTAGCCATCACAGAAAGTGCTTCTATATGAAGGTCATTCAATTCCTAGTGGTAAAAACAGACACAACTTTAGAAAGTTGTAGTAAAAGAAATTCTTGCTTTGAAAATTTTAGTCTGAGAGGAACTGCTATCAGTGAGAATATAATGTATTTCTATTGTGAATAGGGCTCTTGGAAGCAAGAGTTTTGTTTATCAATGCAACATCACTCTACTTAACCATTTACTCCACTTTTGCTCATTTATCTTATTCCAATAGGTTTTACAGATAAAAATAATGCCATTGAAATTTCCACCAATGGTAGTCAAGGAGCATTGGCCATATAATCCTCTACCAGAAACAATTCTAAAATATAGTGAGAATGTTTTTTGAAACAGCAGAGAAAACCTGAAGGGAAATGTCTTCCCTAAAATCTGCAACTGGTAGAAGAAAGTTGACAGCCTTTGTGGGTTTGTGGATGGAGGAATCCCCAAATGCTCACAGAGGTGGCAAACTTCAGCCTTGCCTGAACCGCTAGAGATTTCAGAGAGAAATCCTGAAAGTGGGAGCAGCACAAAAAGGAAGATCCACTGCCATGACATTCCACTCAGTATTGCACCTGCCTAAGAAATTAATTTTACTGCAAAACTACAACAAAGGGCCACACTCATGGAATTCATGGGACCTTCTCATTTCCCATCATCCCAAAGCAGGTGACTTGGCAGAGTCTTGGAATGGTCTTTTGAAGACTCAGTGACAGCACCAGTCAGGTAGCAATACCTTTCAGGACTGAGTCAAGGTTCTCCACAAGGCTGTATATGCATCGAAGCACTGTGTGACATATGGTGCTGTTTTTCCCAAAGCTAGAATTCAGGAGTCTAAGAAGCAAGGAGTGGAAAGGGAAGTAGCACCACTCATTTTGCCCCTACTGACTCACTAGCAAAATCTGGGCTTCATGTGCTTGCAGTCTTATGATCTGCTGATCCAGAGTTCTTAATTCTAAAGGGAAGAATACATCCACCAAGAAACACAATAATGCTTTCAGGGCTTCCCATGCAAGGAGATGTCAGACTGTTACTCCATAATGGAAATATGGAAGAAAGATGAAGAAAGTGGGGAAACAAGAGATCTCTTAGGGTAACTCTGAGTATGTCTCTTCATGCTCTGTGATTATAGTTAATGAAATCCACAATATCCTAGGCCATGCAGGATTTCTAATGACTGATCCTTCAGAAGTAAAGGTTTGGGCTATTCCACAATTAAAGACCTCTGACCAGTGGAGATGCTTTCTGAGACCAGAGGGAATATGGAATTGGTAGTGAAAGTAGTTGTGACTATCAACTATAGTCATGTGACCAGTTATAGAAATTAAGACTGTGATTATTGAGTATTTCTTCCTTATTTTGTTATATGCTTGTGTATGTGTATTTATATATGAATAATGTATATATCATATGAACCAACTTATCATGGTTCATATAATATGATGGCATATGAGCTGTACTAACTTTATACTACAATAATTCATTTTGATGAATTTTACATCATAGTATTTAAGTTCCTGAAGTTCAGTGAGAAGAGTAAACATCACCTGAAGACTACAACCTCTTCTAGGGAGAGAGTTAATATATTTTTTGTTGGATGTAGGACAGTTGTATCATGCTAGGTATATGTATTATTTTGCCCTCACCTTTCTTTAGAAATTAAATATGATTTAAGACAATACATATGTACTAAATTTATAAAAAATAAACTTAAGATGGTTGATTTTATCAACTTGGCTAGGCTTGGTCAAACACTATTTAGATATTTCTGTAAAGATAAATCTTAGATGGGATGGATATTTAAATTAATAGACTTTGAATAAAACAAATTACTTTTATAATGTATGCAGCTCTCATCCAATCAGTTGACGACTATAATAGAAAAAAAAAATTTATTTCCTGGAAATAGGGGAATCTCTGCCAGTAAATTGGCTTTTTAATTTGCTAACTTTCCAAAACCAATTGAACCAATTCCCTAATTATTCATTCCATTTCCCTGAAGCACCCTTACTAACACAGAATTATGCTAAAAAAAAAAAAAGTGAGCATAAATTTTTCCCAGACCTCTGACTGACCATTAAACCATGTATGCATGGAGGATCCACCATGGCCCTTCTAACATCCTTGAAGTGGGAGAGGCACTGGGTGATATCTATAACTTCAACGCTTTTCAAATACGGTGCAACTCAGCTGGCAGAGAGTGGAATGAAACTTTACTGGCTTAAACTATCAGAGATGAGAGCCTGAAGCTAAGAGATGAGCCACAAATTTAATGCCCAGAAGCAAGAGAACCAAAAATGTGAGCCCCAGATACATGGATACATGGTTGACCTCAGAGACACTAGGGAGACCCCTGGAATCCAGCTAAGTAAAAACAACAGTAAAAAGAAACTCAGAATAGAGCAGCGATACCTACCAATTGTTGCACCCCACAAGACAGAGAGTTTTCGGCTAACGACCTATTTGAACAAAATGTTAACCATCCTCAGAAGAATACAAAAGAATATGAAATCATTTTTTTAAAAAGTTAAAAACTGAGACAATTTATGCCAGCATATCTGCATTGTAAGAAATTCTAAATGGAATTCTTCAGACTGAAGGAAAGTGGCCCAGATGGCAGCCTGGATGCACAAGAAGTAATGAACACCACCAGAAATACTGAATATACAGGTAGATACAAAGAACCCCAAAATATGAGAAGTTGATAGACATTACACACGCATACAGAAATGTAATTTTTCTTTCTTAATGCTCTTAAAACACAAATGGTAGAAGACTGGTCAAGACAAAAACTTACTATGTTGCATTGTTGAATTTGTAATGTACAGAGATATATATAACAAAAATTGCATTCAAAATAGGAACAATAAGTAGAAATACAATGCTACAAAGTTTCAGTATTTTACTTGGATTAGTCAATGTGAACTCTATGGAGACTAAGATAAGTTTAAATTCTATATTGTAATCACTAGACCAATTGTTAAGCACAAACCTAACAAGGAAGTCAGCAAAGAAGTTAAAATGTAATATTAAAAGTTACATTAACATGTCAAATAGCAGGAAGAAAGGAAGGAAAGGAAAAAGGAAGAGTGAAATAAAACTGTTGTTTTATCACATAAATTAAAAATAAGTAATAAGTGGCATCCCTAAATATAACCAAATCAATAAATTGTTATATGAAAATCAACTGAAAATTCTAACTCAAAATGAAGTTTGGTGAAAAATGTTACATTAATATATGTTGCAATTCCCAAGATGTGATATCTCTAAGCCTTCTTCAAAAACTGTTTTGTAGTTTTGTTTGGTAAATATTTTTTTGGCACAAATTTTATTAAATTAAACTCCTTTTAGTTTGTGCATCAGGAAGGCACTGCAAATTGCACTGCATTTATGTTGATTTTCAGTTGTTCATTGCTAGTATTCAGAAATACAGTCAATTTTTACATACTGACCATTTGTCCTGTGACCCTAATAGATCTACTTATTGGGCATAATAATACATACATAATATAATATAGAACTTCTTAGTATGTATCCATTAGTTATACTAGACTTTTAGAGTCTCTGAATTCACAGATTACATGACTGTATGTACAGAAAATCAGTTTTCTTTCTTCTTGTCTAGTCTGTATTTTGTGGGCCCCTTTTTTTCTCAGATTTGTTGCCCTGGCAAGGATCTCTAGGACAATGGTGAAGTGACATAAACAAACACCTGTACTTTTAAATCCCTAAACATGAAGAGAGGCACTTCTACTTTTTATTCTGTGACTATTTCAATTTTTCCAACTAAAATACAGGCATTAATTCTGAAATAATACTCTTCTTATGGATTTATGTATACAGTCCCTAGCTCTGTAACTGTAGGTAAGTTATGTAACTTGTCAGTCTCTTTTCTAACCTGTAAAATGGGATTAATAATATAATATTTATGTGATATTACAAGGATACAAGTATTATCCTTATTCTTATTTTTTAGAAAAATATGTTCTTGAATTAGGAAGTAAATAAAAAATATATAAAATATCTTTACAGTGCCTACAATATACTAAATATTTGTATCCCTTCCATTTTTGATGAAAATAAAAGGGATAAAATATCAGGTGAAAATTCCATGACATATCAGACAAACCTAAAGCACCTAAAGTGATTTACCTATGGTTAATCAATTTCTGTCTGTCACATAGGGCAAATTAAGTAACTTATTTGATTTTCACTTTGTGTTTTAAAAACAGGATAAAATGTGACTACCAGTGCATAGTGTTATTAGGGTTCTATATCGCAAAGGTAAAATGCTTCACACAAAGGCTGGTACATACATTGATCAATAAATCAAAGGTGCTAGACTTACATAGCTCAAAAACACACCTGTGTCTCTATTGCTCCTTGATATTTTACTTTATTTTTCCAGTTCTGTATTAGTAAGCTCTAACATTTAGTTTTTTAGGAAAAAAAATCTAGTGATTGGGTAGTGTAAAACAGTATACAGTTGTTAGTTAGGGAAACTTTAGTCTCCTTTACTCTGTCTCTTGAATTTCTAAGAAGCATAAAGAGGACACTTTTGTCATTAGAGTTAATTTCATTTACTAAACTATTAAAGTGGAGCAATGGATGGTTTCACTCTGAAGTTAAGGAAGTGGACACTTTCTGAAACCATCTGAGTCACTTCAAGACAATTAAATGGTATTCAATCATCTGCTAGATTGGTTTTCACAGGTGGGAGATACTAGAAAAAGGTATGCAGATGCTTAAAGTGTGAAATTTATCCTTCAGGGACTTAGTAGAAACTATGGAAATTCCACTCCAATGCTTCTCAAAATGTTGATTGGGATAAAAAAGTACAGACAATGGATGATGAAATCATAAAAAGCCCCCAAACTATGACTACTCAATTATAATTTTTGCCTAAAAATATGATAAGTAAAAAATAATCCTAAAGTTCAAAAATAGTACTAAGAGTAGAAAATTACTTTTCTGGCCCTATCCCAGAGAAAATCACTATCAATAAATGTTAGGAAACTAATTCTAAATACTTCAGAAAACCAGGAAAATAATAGATAAAAATATTTAAACATTTTAAATCTTCTAAGGCATAATACTTAAAAAAAATAGCTTCAAGTGACCTCTCAAAATAGTCTGATTTAATCAGGCTAATCAACTCTATGTAGCAATTAATCAATTGCTCTATTATAATTTGTATTGTGCTTAAATATAAAACTTTTCTTTAAAAAATTAATTGATTAAAATTAAAATAAAACATACCTTTGTTCAGAAATTGAAACCAAGGCAACTTGTAGATGGAAAATACAAGTTTATTATGTGCAATTATATTTATAACTCAGGAAGTCCAAGAGAGATGTAATACCTTAATTACCTTTATTGAAAGAGAAAACATGGAATTAGAAGTAAAGGAGAAGCCAGAGAAAAAGAAACAAGGACCAAGGCCTTCACCCCAGAAGCATAAAATGAATGGAACACCTGATGGTTAAGGAAGAAACTGAAGCCGAAGCTATGAATGGAAATTTGTTTCATAATCAAAATTTGTGGATGTTCATTCAATACCTGTACAATGCTCTGTTGTCATGATAGTGAAAGGAACCATCTGTTTATTGTGGCATGTCATGTAGTTTCACTTTTTTAACTGCAGCAGCACTGTTGAACATTTTTATCATTAACACCTGATGCAGAGTTTACTTATTTAAAAAAATAAAATTTCATTAGAAAATATTCTACAGTTCATATTTTATAACGTTTAGGAGAGATGTGCTCCGCAGAGAAACCGGATGATCATTACCTTGGCTTCTAGGATCTTACTGAGGTGGTCCAGTCCTTGATTGTCTCTTAGCATGGCCTGGGACTTCTTACCCCTTGTAACCATACCCAGCGTTTTGAGAGCCAACAGCTGAATAATTGGATATTCTGATTTCAAGAGACCTAATACAGGAGGGATTGCATTTAGTTCTTGAAATGTAGCTCGACACTGAAAATCCTGCCATGAAATACAAATGACCGCATTAGTAATTTCTAAAGCAAAATACAGCCTCAAGAATGGAGAGACTCTATTTTCTAGCAAAGAACATTACAGTTTTCCTACCTTTTACTTCGGATCCCCTTCTAAAATAACTCACAAAAAATAAGAAAACTTTCAACTGACAAGATCAAAATATTCATCTTTAGTTATGCAGACACTGTCAACAGGAAACAAACATGATCTGTGGCTTTTGCAGTATCTTGTTTTTTATTCAGCAAATTCCTTTTACTATGAATATCATTACCATATGAATCTATGCATAATAAAATTCTTTTTGCACCCTGATACACTGCTTCAAATAGTATTTGTAACTGAGTGATGTGTGGTCACTGAGTGAAGTGGGGTAGGCCCTTAATTGTGTCCTTGTAGGGTTGGTGTCCCTAGAAGGGAAATGATAAGTAGGGGGGAGTCAGAGTGCCACAGTGGTGAGCCCAGGAGAGCCAACCCTAACAGCCATTGCAGAAGCAGGATGAGGGGAGGAAGGGTTCTACCCAGCCTCAGAGTGTGACCCTACTGACACCTTGATTTGGAACTTCTTTCCTCATTACTGTGACTTTCTGTCATTTTAAGTCCATCCAGTTTGTGGTGTATACACAATGTAGTGCTACTAACTAGTACTTTGTTATTAGGCACTGTGGAGGTAATACTTTCCATTTCTGCTTGATTAAAAAAAATAGGGAAATGTGGTTAAAAGGACTCTTGACATTAAAACCTGGGTACTCATAGGAACTTTAAAGCCTGCTTGACCAGGTCCAGTCAATGTGACCAGAGAAACCAGAAGGAGCTGAGCTGCCTCCTTAGGTTTAGGAGTGAGGTCCCGAAAAGTCAGGCTGGGCATGGAGGTGCTAAGGCTGGGATTCTGTTGAGCCCAGGTACAGGTACATCATCTACCAACCTGTTCCTTCCTCTCCTTCCCTCTTGCTTCTCTCTCTTTCTCTCCCACTCTATTGATAGCTATTTAAAATCATCTTTTTGTGTTTTTAGCTGGTCTAAAGCTTATCAAACACGAGTGGTGATTGCTAAGGAACCTGAACAAGAAAAGAAGCAGAGAAGCCTGTTAAAAGACTCAGGAAATGGACCCGCTGTGGGTGTGAGGGTGTGGGTGTGAGTGTGTGTGGAGGGGACTGGAGGAAGAGGTTCAAAGGACAAGACAGTGGGGGAGGGGAAAGTGGCCATTTCTTTACACACCAGAGAAAACAGTTCTTTACACACCAGAGAAAACAGTCCCCATGAGGTAGCATGTTGCTATTGGAAACAGCGAATACTGCTCAGTATACTTAGATCACTGGATTCTCACCACAATTAGTCTAATCCAAAGGGCATAGGTTCCACCCAATGTACTGAAACCACCAGGTCAGACCAAAGAGCCCCTTTCAGGTTCAACATGTGTTTTAGAAGAAGCACATTTCTCACAAGCTCTTCTTTGGGAGACAGCTACTTGTAAAATATGAAAACTGAAGTGACACTAAACATTCATTATTTTTTCTGAGTGATAATTACTAAATGTACTAAGAACTGATGACACAGAATTGGGTGAGCTTTAAAAAACTTTCCTTTCCTAAATAGGAAAATAAATTTTATAACCAGGATCAAACCAAGGGTTTCATGCATACTAGGCAAGTGTTCTACCACTGAGCTATTAACCTCAACATCAGAGCAGCTTTTAGAAATTAATTTTACCTGTATCAAGTTGTAAATGCATTCAATAGAATTCTTCTTCACATCAGGATCAGGACTGCTCAATAGTCTGATGAGTGGCTCCAATCCACCATTTTCAAATATTTGCACTTTACCAGTGTACTCTATGGACATGTTCGCTAGGCAACGAGTAGCAAACTCATGGATAACTACTTCTTCTGTACGTCAGAAAAAAATAAGACAAGCCTGTTTATTCAAAATGTTTATTCAATCTCTACTTCAAAATACTCTTTAAAAAGCCATAGATCTGCATATCCTTCTTACTGTTCACCTCTTCAAAAAGTCAAAATTGAGCCACAGTTTGTGAAATTTTAATGACAACTCACAACTAATACCTCTAAGCTATTTTCAATATGTAGTTTAATAAAATGTTAAAAAGAAACCAGTTTGTTTTTTTATAGTAGATATAGGATACCTTCTGGAGCAAGCTGGGCAATCACAGAATTCATGACATCTAACTCCCTTAGCAATTTTTTAACATCACCTACAAAGAAAGAGAACATTGTTATTTATTAACAATAATGTTGCCAATGTCTGTGGACCAGTTATCCTTTAAAAGGCAGGTACTATCATTATCCAATCTCACAGGCACAGAAATTGAATCGTCAAATCACACAACAAATAAGTAATAGAGCCAGGTTTCCTGCTGAGGTCAGTGTGCCCCTGCATGGACTCCAACCCACACCCCTTGGTCACTGACTGTGCTGCCTTCCAAACAATAAACACTGTAACTGTAAGAGTACAAAGTGTGACTGGAACACGCATCAGTAAAAGTGAGTTATTGTATCCTACCCTTGTTTATTATATGATAATAGTTCTTTTTGTTTGTTTTGTTGAGAAGGTATTTATAAACTTGGACGTTAATAAAACTTGTACAGAATGCAAATAAGAATCATCATGGCCTATTTCAATGAACACATCTTGATTGCTTCCATTCCATTTAATTATTGCAAATGCCAAGAACACTTAAAATATATTGGCTGTGCTAAAGTTTACTTTCATATGATTTATATTAGCCTAATTAATGCAGGACTGGCATCCCACCACTTCTTTCTTGTTCTCCTTTATCTCACTTCTGAGAAATAAAACATATCGTTGTTCTTTTAGTTTTGCAATTTCTCCTCTTAATCAGTTACTTAAAAAAAAAAACTACACTAGCACCACCAGAATTTTGGAAAAGTTTGCTTTGCAGCAGCTAAAACACAGAGACCCTGGATGAATTCTTCCTCATTAATTGCTGGTTACACATGGCTTTTCCTGGATCCCTTTTCCGGTGGAATTCAGAGCTGCAGCTTTTCTTTAATGTGTCAAAACTTCTTGTTGTTTCTGTTCAAAGTGACTAAAAAGTTCAGCAAGATCATAGCCAAATATATACAGACTTGAAATACAAAATAATTATTGATTTCTAGGAAACACAATGTTCAGGGGTGGGGGATGTCATTTTGGGGTCAACACTCATGTCTGAAAAATGCATTTCCTCCGTGGATTGAGAAATAGCCTTAGGACTTAGTATGCAGCACTTCTCAAGGGTTTGGTGAACTGAATAGAGTTCGCACTCTAAAAGCAAACAATGTTTTTCTCTCCTGATCCAGTCTGTATTGTTATAAAGATTTTTGTAGAACTATATCAAAGGCTTCTATAATTACATGCTTGAAAAAATATTTCTGAGTTATTAGACTTCCAAGCACATTTCCCATGAGGTGTACAAATATTTCCACGCACTTCAGAATCTGCTGCTCCAACACTGAAGTGATGTTAAGATTCCTGCTCTGAACGCTCTGCTGTTGGTCAGGGAGACCGACTCCACTGGAAGAGGCCACAGTGTGGAATAAATCTTGCAGCTGCAAGTGACACCACACCTTGGTCTGACCAAACAAACTAAGGCATTTTTTGCCAGAGAATTCTCCATGCCATGAAATTCTCTTCTAGATCTGAATTTAACCCAAAAGGCAAGCAACATTCATCAGTAGTGCTAGCAGGTCTATCCTTAAAACCATTTCCTTATGACTCAATGGACAATTCCAGCTCACTAGCAGCTCTTGTAATCTGGTGGCACAGTTAATCAATTTGTTATTTTTTTTTTTACACCAGACTCTTCAGAGAGTCTTTCTTGTCTTGAGGTTAAGTCAGCAAAAATAATGGGTAAGTGTCTATTTCCATCACTTTCAACGCAGTCTCTCTGCCCCTTTCTTTTTCAATAGAAAGCACTCTCAGATACAGCAATGGAATGGAAACTCTGACATGTGCCTGGGCCACATGAACACATTTTGTATAAACAGGGTGCCATCTATAATTCTGGGTAGTTTCAGAACTGCCAGCAACTACTTCCTGGCCCACCTGCCTGTCATCTGTTTTAGTTGCATTCTTATGAGCTTGCTTTGTTTGCACAATACTGACTGTCTATTCACTCTTGAGCTTGTACACTCTTACATCAATGACTTTCTAAAATGGCAAGCTCTTCCAATTGCCTTGAGTGAGGTAACATCTGAGCATCCAAGGCCATTTCTACATGGATTCTGATGAACTCTCCCTTAGCTGACTTCATTCAGCAAGTCTCTGTTATGTGGCCTTGTTGAGCTAAATACAAACCAGAAGGTGAAAGAAGACAGCAGCTCCATTTTGATAAAAAACAAAAGTTTAACAAAGGAATTCAATTTCTGTCTTGACCCCAGGTTGACATATAGACATAGCTCAACCACAAGAAAGAAGGGAAGAAAAGTGTTTGCAATTGCACAAGGGAAAAATGGTTTTCACAGAAACATTTTTAGCCCTTAGCATTCTATAGGATCATTAGAGTGATCATCTATGAAAACAGTGGCACCAGGGAAGGCATGAAAACCACATGAAGACAAAAATTTCTGAAGGAGCTCGGTTATTAGATGCCCTTAAGCTGCAGTGGTGCATTTGTTCACATACTTGTCTACAAACATGATTTTTCATTTGTATCAAGTGACTAAATGCACAGTTTTTATTCCAAGTTTTCTTGGACATGTATGAAAAGTGAAGCAATAGCTGTTAATGTGTTGGCTCTGTTAAGAAAAAAAAAAACTTTATGAGCAGTTTAGGGGTGCCAGGTTCTTTAACCACATCACCAGACACTTCGAATTGAAAGCAGTCAAGTTAATTCAAACGATGGTTTAATTTTATCATCCAATTCATGGAATGGAGAGAACGCTTTCAGAGGTTAATTAGTCAGCCCTGAGATCAAGTACTTACTGGAGAAACAAGGGTAGCAGGGCTCCCCCATTCATCAAGCTCTGCATTACAGACAGAGCCTCCTGACATCGGTCAGCCAAGTAAAGGGTCAGCTTAGACCAGGCCACAGAGGTCTCTGAGAGCCACCTCCCCTCAGCACCCAAATGCAACAGTGACTCTTAATAATTTTGGGTCACAGACCTCTTTAGGAACTTATGAAATTCCATGTATATACTCTGCTCAATTTAGAGAGCTCCTCAGATTATAAATGCCTTATGTCTTGGAAGACAATGCATAAAAAAATAAATAATAGAAACTAAGAACAAAAGTAAATAGGAAATTATGAAGACCTAAAGATTAAATTAGAACACATATGTGTAAACAGATAAATAGAATTTTGCTTTTCAGATGAGATGCATCCTGCAGCAAAATCATTTAGAAGGAGAATCTGACCTGGGATCATACAAGATTTGATGATGAGAAAGTCTGTTAATCTATGAACCAGAAAGTAAAGCTTTTAGCTTTAACCTCAGATCTACTATTAACCTTCTACATGGCTTTAGGCAAGTAACTTAATCCTTTTAGGGGTCTCTTTTAAATTTAAAATGATATGTTTCTTGTTCTTGATAGGTGTTACAATATCTTTGTTTCTCAAATTCTGTGGTGTGTCTGTGGTGTGTAAACAGTGAATCACAAGATATTTCTTGGTTACCAGTTTTCTTCTTTTGTTTTTTGTATATAATTGACACAGTACTAATGCAGAACTATTATACATGCAATCTTTGAGATAAATTTCTGAAGGCCTAACAATATAAGTGACTACTCCCTTCTACTGTGCCTCAGTTGCTTCTTTTAACAGGAATAATAATAGTACCTATCTCTCAAGACTGTTTTTTAGGATGAAATAAATACCTAAATAGCACTTACAACAGTGCCTGGCACATTATAAGTGCTATGAAAGTGCTAATTAGTATTATTATCATAATCTACATCAGCAGGACATTTATAATCCATAGACATTCATAATCCATGCCCCTATGAATGTCCTTATCCCAGAGTCCCTGCCTTACAGCACAGTCACTGTTAGGGCTTCTGACATTGCTGCCTGCCCTGGGTACTCTAACCTCACAGGTTTCTCACAGGAAGTCTCCATAGCTGAGCATGCAAAGTTCTACATGAAACACCTCTTCCCCTCCTCCACTCATTACTGTCTGTGAAGACACTAATGCCACAGTCCCTGCTGGTCATCGTGGAATCAAAAAAGACCCACAGTCATCATGCAACATTCAGAGAAAATGGAGGCTGGGGGAGAGGAAGAAAGGGGGGAAGGTCTGTGCTTGTTTTTGCTGAGACTATGGTATGCGGGGAAAGCATGATTTTAGCCACAGACCTTACAGAGACACGCGTTTATTACCGAGAGCCTGTTTAATGTATGATTCTATCTCCATTAAGAGGATCATTTAAACTTTTTGTAAGTTACAGGGCTTTTATCGACTGACTCAAAACACCTCTTACAACATAGAGAAATGATTTACACACAGAAGCATATTCTGCTCATAAAAAATACTTTCATTTGCATAGTTTTGGCAAAACTGATAGTCTAACAGACATAATAGCATATTTTAACTGATACTGTTATATTACCTTATCACATACAATTATGAAAATATTCCAAGCAAGTAATAGATCTGATGTAAGAGTAAATATACATATCTAAATTTATTTTTGTAAAGTCTGCAGTTTCAAAAATAATAGTTTAACAAAACTTTACTTTAGGCATCATTCGTAGTGAAATATTCATGAACTACAACTTACACATACATGGGCAGGCAAATTTATATTATACTGTCAAGAAAAATATTTTGATTTTAAGAAATGGTGATTGCTGCCCTGCGTTTTAAGATTGAAACATACTACCTTACCAACTTTGAGAGGGAGCTTTTGTGTGTACATATCTGTACATATTTTTATACTTTAAAATATCCCAGATACATTCCTGCATTCTGGAAGCTTGAGGCAAGAAGATCATAAGTTCCAACCCAAATTCGGCAATTTAGCAAATTAGTAAGACTCTTACACAAAATTAAAAAGTAAAAAAGTAAAAAAAAAAAAAAAAAAGGCTGGTGGGACAGCTCAGTGTGAAGGCATGGAGTTTAATCCCCAGGTCCATGAAAAAAATCTAAAATAGGACATAATACATTTGCTGAATTGTTCTGATTTAATTTTTATCTTCATTAAAGTCAGTTTTAGTAAAATTAAAATAAATCCTTTACTGTTGAAAGAAAAGATAATGTATTTACTTTTAAAAGTTGATACTTACTATTAGAAGTTAGGATTCCAAATATCATAGTGGCATTTCTTCTTACAATTTTATCTGCATGGGTGAGCAGTTTGGTTAAGGGTTCCACAGCTCCAAGTTCAAGGAGTGTTGCTTTATTTTCTTCACCTGACATTACAGGTGATATAAAATCACACATGGATGTCATCAGTCTCATAAACACTCTTCCTGTGTCATTCTAATTTATTATTTGCCACCTGCCTTTCCCATTTCCTCTTTGCTTCCACTCCTATTTCTCTCTGTCTTATTAACTTTCTCCTCTCTAAAAAGAGGAGAAAAAATATATGATGTCCATAAGTTAAAGAAGTTTATTTTAGCTCAGAGGTTAGGCAGCTTCAGTTCTAAAGCACTGACATTCAGCTATGGATTAATCCACTGAAGAATATAGTGCCTCCATGATCCAATCACCTTCCAAAAGTCCCACCTCTGAACACATACACCTTTTGGTAACATTTATGACCTAAACCATAACATGCTGTCCCTAATTCCCAAAGGAGTCATATCTATCTCTTTATGTAAATACATTTAATCCCATCTATAAGAGTCATCAAAGTTTTAATAGTTCTAACATGGCTGAAAAGTACAAAGTCTCCTCTGAGACTCAAGACAAATTCTTAGCTGAGAGCCCCTGTAAGAATCAAAAAGAAAGTTAAACCTGCCAATATACAATGGCACAGAATAAACATTTCTATTGCAAAAAGGAGGGAAAGGGGGACAGCAAAGAATGGAATCAAAGCAAAATCAAAACCCAGAAGGGCAAACATTAAATCCTTTACTCTGCATCCAACACCTGGGACAAGTTTCTGCAAGATGGGAACTTCAAAGGGCTTGGGTGGCTTTGCCTCTGTGGGATTGCCTGTTTCACCTTCGTGGCCTCTCTCTTGGGTTGTCTTTACTCATTCCTGTGACTTTTCTCAATACATATTCCATGTTCCAGGAGTGTTTCATGTTCCATGTTTCATTCCATGTGTGTTTCTCTAACTTCCATTACTTCCAGCTTCACTCTCATGGCTTTACACACTGTTCTCTCAGCAGACTGCCTGGCCCCTCAGGCCTTCTTCTGAAGTCTAGATGTAAGCCTACCTGACCAAACAACTGTATTCTGCATGCCTATAAAATTAGCACAACATGGGTGATGCCAAAGTCTGCCACCAGCTCAAGCAGTAATGGTCTCCTTGGATAATGGCTGCAGAAGCCTCTGAATGCCTGAATGGCTGAGTGCTATAAACCAAATCACAGGAAACCAATTCTTTGGGCAGCTTCTAGAGCAGGGTACCCTGAGGATGTCTCCTCAATGAAAAATCTTTCACCTTTACATTTTGCATCTTCAAAATATAGGGTCTTGCTGATTCTTGAGGTCCCTTAAGCCATCTTTGTATTGTCTTCATGCAAAGTATTTGGTTCCTTTTTAATGCTCACCCTTTTCAGCAACCATGTTATGTTTTTCTCCAACTTTGCAGGTGTTTCCTTTCTGACTAGACTCAAAACTTTTTAAATTTGCTCCTTCTTTTTGGTCTAATCCTGGCTAAAAGCCTCCTGCTGTATTCATGAAATTTCCTCTGCTAGGTTAATTAGTCCTTACTATCAGTCTCCCAAAATGTCTTAGGAATTGAGCAAAATGTAGCCACATTTTCTGCCAAAGCATAAACACACATAGTCTGTAGTTCGACTTCCAATGTTCCCAACTCAGCACTCTGGTCATCTGTACTGTGATCATCAACCTTGGCTTACAGCACCCTAGGGCTTCCATAGCTGGCATCTTGAAACCCTTCTAAACTCTCCCATGAACCTCTTCCAAAGGCTTCTAAATCCCACACTCAGGCACATTCCCAGCAATGATTCTATTAAGCTGGTACCAAAATCTGTCTTAGTCACTTTTTCATCATTGAGACACAATACCTGACACCTACAATTTAAAGAAGAGGTTTATTTTGGCTCACAATTATAGTAGTTATGTGACACCATGCTTAGCAACCTTGCTCATTATTAATTCTACCAATTTATGTTTTTGTTTTGTAGACTGAACAGAATTTTCTATATATGTGATGGTTAATTTTGTGTGTCAATTTGACTGGGCTAAGGGATGCTTAGATATCTGATAAAACATTATTTGTAGGTGTGTCTGGGAAGGTGTTTCTAGAAGAGATTGG
>PVLA01015980.1:0-22697 GCA_004027455.1 Hydrochoerus hydrochaeris
AGATTCCAACAGGGTTGTTAGTGATGCTTCAGGCAGTTAGCAGTTTTGGTGAAAGTGGAAACAGATATGAGCAAATAGAAAGGGCAACTAGAGTCTCAAACGAGCAAGAAGTACAGGGTTAAAGTTTACAAGCAAAAACTTCAGGCAACAGTGCATGATGCAGTGACTGCAGACACTGTGAGAGAATGGAGAAGTCAGCAACAAGCCAGAGAAAAGAAGCACTCCGTGCTTGCTGTGAATGCTAGTGGTGCCCATCTAAGCTTCCATGCTATTCTCCAGATAAGGAGAAAATAGAATTTAGAATAAAGGAAATTTACTTAAAAGATCATCTAAACAGTTTTGAACAGCACTCATGCAGGGTGAAGCATGCTTGTAGTGCTGGTATTCTGAAAGGCTGAGGTGTGATGAAGCAAATTCCAGTGGACCTTAAGCAGCTTAATGACTTAGTAGGATCCTGTATAGGGTTTCAGCTAAGTGGAAAGGTTCTAATTCCTGGGTTCAACACCAAAAGGGGTAAGTGGGCATCTCCATTCTGAAGCGATGTATTAGTTACTGGTAATTTATTTTCCCTGTGAAGTTGTAATCATTAATCAAAAACATAAAGATTTACCTTTTCAGGTTGATTCGATTGAAGTCTATTGCTGTGCATGCAACACTGTATGTATTAGTCAAGTCAGAAAAATGTTCAAAATATACCAACAGTCTAAATTTAAGTGCAAAATGAAAAGTAAATATGTAGAACAAACTTTCTAATGAAACTGATACAGAAGTAAATCTCTTTCTCCCTTTCATCTCTCTGCCTTTGTCTAGCTATCTGTCTATCCTCTATCTGTATTTTTATATACTTACTGGATGGTTACTATGTGATTGTATATGTACTTTTTAGGTCCTTATATACTTTATAAGTGGGAAGTCTTCAATAATTTTCTCTTTGTTTCTGACTTTGCGATCACAAAAATCCTGATAGGGTTTCTAAAGAGAAATGAGACACTAAATTTTAGACAAATTAAGTAATTTCATCACATTTTAAAATATTGTCTGTAAGAACCCTCTCCATCAGTCACTTTTCTTATCTCTGAGATATTAATCCTAATACCCAGAGGGTACAATAGGAAGCTTTGCAATGGCTGGCAGGTTGAGGGGTTCACTCCCAGGTTTGGGCTCGAAAGCAGAAACATCAAGGTAGAAGGATGTGGCAGCCCCATCACTCCATTTATGGTGGCAGAGGAGAGCAAGGAAACAGTGGCAGTTGGGAATAGAGAGAGATGAGACATAGACCAAACAGGCACAGGTGACCCACCAACATACACTCAGGAAAAGTGCTTCATCAGTGCCCTGGGTGGGTCCCAGACCAACAAATGATCATCTGCCTTAATTGCTATAACCTCATGTGTATGCATCTGTACACACAAAGTATCATTCATAACTATTACTGTTTCTTCACTTTTAAAACCTTATCTAGGACTACTGAATAAATATTCTTCAATAGAAAAGACTTCTCTTTTTTGGGTATATTTTAGCAATTCACATAATCAGAACATATCCAGATAAAGCAGAATGATGGTCACAGAATTCTTTATGCTGCATTTACACCATGTCCCTTTACCAGTTTTCCCCAAATGAGAAGAGTGTACTAAAAGATATAAATACATTTTCATCTTATCTAACTGATCATTTTTGAAAGAATCAATTTTCAGTATCTGTTTCACTGATATTGGTTACCTCAATTTTTCAAGCATGACTGCTAGTCAAAGTGATGGTGTATCAGAGTTATTTTCACTTATAAATTCATAATTTTATCAATAGTGCTGGCACTGGGCCTGGGGATTTAGCTCAGTGGCTTAAGTGCCTGCCTGGCAAGTTTGAGGTCATAGGTTCAATCTCTGGTATCCCCCTTAAAAAAATTGTGATGGCATTATGTTTCAAAAAGTGTGCTTAAATTGTCTAAAAGAGAAATGCATGAATATTATAATTAACATATATATATATCCTTAATTTAATTACTATTTTGTTTACCTGTGTATTTTAGTATATCAAGATTAGTATATCAAGATTAAATAATTTGGAATTATAGTTACACAGATTTACTATCTTATTACCATATTTTTATCTGGCACTACTATCTCCCTTTAGAATATTACAGATTTATTTTTATTTTTCAGTTGTCATGGACTCTTCTTAGACAAAGGTATGTTAACAGACCAACACATATACACATACATGTAGTATGTGGTAAGATATTTGAAATCATGTATTTCCAAAGTTAATACACTTATCCAAACATACTTTGTGAATTTTCCCTAATAACAACAATCAATTTTATTTATGATTTTAAAAGTTAAGTAAGAGAGATAATGTCCATTTTTGTTTGTGTATTATATGCCTTTGCCTTTTATTCATGTCATGTTAGAACATTTTAATTTTGATTGTATTGAAATTTTTTCTGGTGCTAGAATTGAACTCAGGACCTTATGCTTGCCAGGCAGGCACTGTGCCAGTGAGCTATATCTCCAACCCTGATCTTAATATTTGAGAGTTCACAAGCCTTAAAAAAATTCAACTTTTTGTTCTTTTTTTCTTATTTTTTTATATTAAAAATTATTCCTTTTTGTAGAACAACTTTGGAATGATTTTAGAAAACATTAGTAATAAAATTCCTTGCAATTTGTACTAATTATCCTAGACCAGGAGTTAACAGTATACTTAAATGTATACTTAACTTCATCCAAGTATATGTTATTGTCTCTTCATTTGTTCAAATCTTAATTTACCTATTATTAAAATTTAAGCATATTATATGTGGAGGACATTTTTCTTGGTCATGTTCATCCTGAAGTTTATCCTGAGATGGAACATTTTTTGTAGCTAAACTGTTTTCTACCTCTTACTATTTGAATTTTTATGTGCTAGATGTTAGTAGCTCCAAACTGATAACTCTTTATTACTGATATTCTAGCCTTCTCTACCATTCAGTGAATTCTCACACTGCCAACCTCTTGAGATCTCAATTTTTAAAGACCAAGACATTTCAACAAAATAAAAACAAATGTAAGGAGCAGAGAGTAAAAGGGGAGGTATCAAATACAGCCAAAAATTTAAAAAAACCTCTTTAATAATATTGTAATTTTGAGACAATGCTCATTGTGTTCTCACCAGAATGACTATTTTTTGTGAAAAGAAATTTAATTCAGCATACTTCTCAATTTCATATCAATTTGTTAAACCTCACACCCAAAGATGAACCTAACTAAGCAATCCTCTATGAGATGCCTTTTCTTTAAAATTTTCCAAGATCTCTCAAAAAACATTAACTTTGATTTTCTGAAATTCATGCAGAGTATATGCATAATATCTTTGGCATTAAACATTTTTATGTGTAGATTTTCTTTTCTTGAGAAATCAAAGATCATTAAAAAATGAATCATTAAATGAGTATAGGGAGTCTTTGGAAGACACTGCCTACAGATAACCAGCTTGGTGAGGAGGCAGCAGGTGGCTGTTCCCCTGCATGCAGGCCAGCAGCTTTCTGGATGCTTCTGACCCAGGTGACCAGCACAGGTGAGAAAAACAGCAGCCAGCTGTGCACCAGCACACCTACAGGCCACCATTGGATGCTCATAGCCAGCACTGGGCAGGAGAACCCAGGAAAACCAAATAGTTATGCTACAGAGAAATTGTAACCATCACAGGAAATTCCTGAAACCTAACTTCCTGCTTGTTTGGAAGAACCCAAGAAAATGTCAAGAAGAAGAAGACACAAAAGGCAGCCCCTGGAGTCCAACACAAGCAGAGCAAGTCCAAGAGATGAAAACATGGAAGAGATTGGGAGTCACACACCTGAAGTTTCTCAAGTGATGGCAACTGAAGTAAAGAGACAATTTCTTGAGGCTATAAAAGAAATTAGAACTGAAATACTACCTCAGGTAAAAGATGAAATGAAAAACATAATAAAAGAATTCCTAAGCATCTCTAAAGAAGAAATAGATTTTAAAAATAGATGTGCATAGGAAAATGAGGGAAACCATGAATGAACAATATAAGGGAGATTTAGCATGCATGAAACAGATTCAAACAGACATCCAGGAAAATAAAAACTCTACTGAAAGTAGGCAAAACCACTTGAAAGAAACTGAAAATAGACTGGAAGACAGGTGTGTAGCAGCTTGTGATTGTGAAAGGAAAGATCTCTTAAAAATAACAAGGGACCAGAAAGTAACAATATAATGACTGTAAGATTACAAAAAAGCAAAATAACTTAAGAATAATAGGTGCCAGTGAAAAAGCAGGATCAACACAAATGACATTAAAATCCTATTTACAGAAAAATAGAAAACTTCTCAAACATGGGAAAAGGAATGGGATAAAAAGATAAGTAATACATATAGAGCTCCAGCTAGACATAATCAAAATATATCTACACCCAGACATATAATAAAGATCCCAGAAATTCAACACAAGAACAGAATATTAAATGCTGTTAGGGAAAAGAAACATCACATGTAAAGGAAAATCCATCAGAATTATGATTAACTTCTTAACACAAACTATGAAGTCAAGAAGAGCTTGGAGTAAAGTATTTCAAGTCCTGAAAGAAAACAACTTCCAACCCAGATTGATGGTACCCTGCAAAAACATCTTTCAAAATTAATGAAGAAAAATATTCTTTCATGACAAAGAACAGGAGGAATTCATGACAACCAAACCAACCCTACAAAGAATACTGAAGGATATTCTAGAGAGATAAAAATGACCACAGTTCCAGGAACAGTGGCACTGAACAGGGAAGACAACTGAATGAAGGGGAAAAGTAGGCAGCCAATAGCAGGAAAATAGCATGGTAGAGATAAGTCCGTGCATGTGTGTCATAATCATTAATGTAGATGGCCTCAATTCACCCACGAAACAAAACACAGGCAGAGTGGATCAGGAGACATGTTCCATCAATATGCTTTATTCAAGAAGCACATTTAACACAAAAGGAAATTCATAGACTAAAAGTTAAAGGAGAGAAAACCATGCTCTATGTGACAAGGAATCAGAAAAAAGTAGAGATAGCTTGTCCATCAACTGCAAAATGGATAAGAAAGATATGGCATTGCCTATATGATGAAAACCAACTCAGCTATAAAGAAAACCTCAAGGCTCTTGTAGGTAAATACATACAACTTGAGATGACGCTTATGGGATGTAATGATTCCGAATCACATGGGTGAACACTGTGTTGTCTTCTGTTATGGATTAAAAACTGTTGGTCAACTTAACACTAGTTCAATTAAATCAGCATTGTGTTGAGCATAGATGTTTCATCTAAAGAAACTTGCCAGTATAAATAGAGATGTGGAGAAGACAAGTAAGGCATGTGAGTTTTTCTAAGTGTTGCTGTTTTGAGCCATTGGTTCTCCTGGAGGAGCTTATCATATCTAGCTTCCACAGCATGAGTTTGAACATTGTCATAAGAAGAGCTTGGGACCTTGTTGGTTAGAATGGCTGTGGTTCATTTGGGGTGGGGGGCTTTGGTCCTTACAGCAAGCATCATTTCCTGGCTCCAGAGGGGAAGATGTGTGCTAATTAATCTCCAGGACTAACTCATCATGCTGACTTCCTGGCATGTACTTGACTGTTCTTATCAACGGGGGATCTCAGGACCTCCGTGTCACTGAGGATGGCTGTGGTACTTTTCAGGGAATCCCTGGTTCTTATTTTAAGCATGTCTTCTTGGATCCAGTGTAGAACCCTCAACCTACCAGTACAGATTCTTCACCCTGCTAGCACACTTTCTAGCTTCCACCATGGACCTTTGGGCCTTCCCAGCATGCATCCATAAAACAGACTGGTGTGAGTCCTTCTTGTGGGCTCTAGACCTCTAGTTGGACTCATGGGAGGCATTGTCATGGACTCTAGGATTTCATCTGGAATCATGCAAGACATTTCTTTGTGATCCAGACCCTTGGCTGAATATTCTGAGTCTTTAGTGGTGTGGACAGATTTCCTGCGCTTTCTGTGTTTAACTCTGGGTGACCATCATAAAATAACATAAATTTTGTGTTTAAAATATTATAAATTCTGTGTTTTGTTTGTAATTGTTCCCTTCACAACCCCTGACTGCATCATCTCCCTAGTATAGAAAACTAAAGAGTTAATGAAATCCAAAATGAACAATAGATGTTGTGAAGGTGAAAGGGGAGGAGATGTCTAGGAGATGTCTAGAGGGGAAAAGCAGTGTCAGCACTAATCTATATCCTGTTATGAAACCTGTACTGTTTCACTGTTCTGTTTAGCCTGCTTTTGTTCTGTTTTGCTTTCTTGATTTATCATGTTTTATGGCATAGACAGCTATTTCAAAAATAACAAAAATATATTATAGTAGCCATTTTTGATTTCTAACTATCTTTTTTTGAAGCCCAGTATTGCCTTACTTGTTTTGTTTTGATTGATTTTATTCTATTTTGTTTTGTTTGTTTTACGATGTCTGATGGTATAGGCAACTAGTTTGCAGAAAACAAAATGCTTTATGGTAGCCACTACTATATTCCTACTATCTTGTTTTGAAGTCCTGTATTGCTTTCACTGTTTTGTTTTGATCAATTTTAATCTGTTCTGTTGTTTGACTTTATTATGCCTGATGGTATGGACATTTATTTTGAAGATAACAAAAGGCATTATGGTAGACATTATTGATTTCCTTTTATCTTGTTTTGAAGACTTGTATCATGTTCATCATTTTGTTTTGATTTACTATTCTATTTTGTTTCATTTGATTTTATTATGCCTAATGGCATAAGCAACTGCTTTAAGGATAATAACATACATTATGGTAGCCACTGTTGTATTCCTACTGTCTTGTTTTGAAGTCCTGTATTGCTTTCACTGTTTTGGCTTTAACTGGCTTTATTCTGTTCTGTTTTGTTTGATTTTATTGTGCCTGATTGTATATTAAGTTATTTTAAAGATAGCAAGAGGCATCTTTGTAGCCAGTGTTGGTTTACTTTTATCTTGTTTTGAAGCCTTTTATCACATGCATTGTTTTGTTTTGATTGTCTCTATTCTATTTTATTTCTTCCAGTTTTATTCTCTTCAAAATAAAAAAGATTATAGGAATCAGTAATAGATTACACACATAAATTCATGCCTGATCATACTGAGAATATTTTTTTCATATACTGGTTGGTACAAACAGAAATACTTGACTATGGTGGAGGCATTAGAACACACACTGAGGAAATTGTATCTATTTTAATGAAAATTGCTAGCATGCATAGTCTGAAATGTACATACTTTTAAATTTTTTTAATTTAAAAAAAAGAAAACAGAAAAAAAGGATAGAAACAATCAGAATTCCAAAAATTAAAAATAAGCACTTGACACTAGCTAATGTATTGTGTATTGTTATCTTAGCAATGATTGTTCAGCTTACATGATCTAGGCATAAAAATTATCAATCAAAAATGACAGCACAAACTCTGCTTTTTGATGAACTAACAGAATAAGTAGTACAGTTATCTATCTGGCATATATATACATACATACAATTATGTATGTGTATGTATCTGGCACATATATACATCCATACAGTTAGGTGTATACCTACATATATATAATCTTTCCTTTCTCCTTTCTCCTATCCCAATTGTTTTTCTATTTTAGCACTTTTTTCTCTTTCATTATTACCATATCTGTTGTTAATTTTGGATCTTATTATTCTTTCAGTTTTTTATTATTATTTATTTTTTACACTAGGGAAACAATACAATACTTACAAATGTGAGTCTGATTTATTTCATTTATGAATGTAGTCTCAGGTTGCCTCCATTTACCTATAAAAGCCTCAAGATTATCTTTTTATGACTAATATTCCACTGTATTAAAAAACCTTTAAAATCTTTTTATCCATTCTGTGGTTGATAGTCATTTTGGTTGTTTCCAAGATTTAGCTATTATAAATTGTGCTGTTATAAACAAAGTTAGACATATATTGTGACATGACCTTTTCAATTTTAAAATACCTAGAAGAGGAATAGCTGCATTGAGTCAGACTTCCAATCCTAGCTTTTTGATGAATTTCCATAGTGATTTCCACAGTGGCCACACCAATCTACATTCCCACCAATAGTGAAGTATTCCTTTCCCACACAGGCCCCACCAATATTTGTTACTGGTTGATTTCTTGATGGCAGCCATTCTTTCTAGAGTGAGATGGCATCTCAATGTTATTTTAATTTGCTTTTCTTCAATGACCACTAATGCTGAACATTTCTACATGTATTTATTTGCCATTTGTATTTCTTCATCTGAGAAGTGTGTATTTATCTTAGATGCCCATTTATGGATTGAGTCTTTGCATTTGGGGACCTGATGTTTTTCAGTTCTTTATATGTTCTAGATAAATTTCCTTTGTTGGAGAGACACATAGCTAAAATTCTTTCTTATTCTGTGGATTTTCATTTCACCCTGTTAGTGATTTCTTTTAAAGTGCTAAAACATTTTAATGAGACTCCATTTGTTGATTCTTTGAAGTACAACCCATGTGGTTTGAATTTAGTTCATGAAATAGTTGCCTACCCATATGTCTTCAAAATTTCTCCCTACCTTGTCTTCCAGTATATTTAGTATTTCTATTTTAATACTTAGATCTTTGATCCACTTTCACATTAGTTTAGTGCATGGCAATAGACATAGTTCTAGTATAACGTCTTTGGCATGTGGAAAGCCAATCCTTTAGTCACTATTTATTAAAGAAGCTATTGTTTATCCAGTAAATATTTTTAGCCCATTTGTAAAATATAAGGAGGCTGAGTATCTTTGTAGTTGTGTGCATCTTCTAATCTGTTCCATCATTCCTCAGGTCTGTTTTTTTATTTTTTGTCAGTACCATGCTGACTTTATTACTATAGTTTTGCAGTATAATTTCAAGTCAGAGATTATGATACCTCTTGCCTTACCTTTGTTGCCCAGAATCACCATTGCAACTCTCAGTTTCTTCTTGCATTAAATCTGTATAACAGTTTTGGGAATATGGCCATTTTCAGTGTGATTCTTCCTAGCCAAGAGCAAGGAATAACATTCTATTTTCTGAAATCTTCAATTTCCTTTTTTAGAGTACTATAGTTTTCAGCATCTAGGTTTTTTACATCCTTTGTTAGGTTGATTCCTAGGTATTTAATTGTTTTGGATGCTACTGTGAAAGATGTATATTGTTTGTATACAGGGATGCTATTGATTTTTGAGAGTTAAATTTTTATTGTGATACACTGCTGAATCTGCTTATTATTTCTAGGTTCTTCTATGTAGAATATCATGTCATCTGCAAATAGTGAAAATTTAAATTCTTCCTTTCTTATCTTTATTTATTTAATTGCTCACTCTTTTCTAATTTGTCTGGCTAATGTTTCCAGAATTATATTGAATAAGAGTTGTGATAGAGCACATTATTGTCATGTTACTCATTTTAGAGTGAAAGCTTTCAGTTTTTTCCATTTAGTAAAATGTTGACCTTCGGTTTGTCATGGACAGCTTTTATCAGATTGAGGTAGATACCATCTATTCTAAGTTTCTCTAAAGTTTTTTTTATCATGAACAAATGTTGGACTTTATCGAAATCTTTTCCTGCATCTATTGAGATGATCATGTGATTTTTGTGTTTGCCTCCGTTGATATGGCATATTACATTTATTGATTTGCATATGTTAAACCATCCCTTCATTCCTGGGTTAAAACAAGTTGGTAATGATGTATAATCTTCTTGATTATTTACTGCATTCTCTTTGCCACTATTTTATTAAGAATATTTTCATCAATGTTCATTAGGGAGATTGACCTAAAGGTCTCCTTTTTGATTGAGTCTTTCTCTTTTTTGGTTGGTTCTTTGGTATCAGAATAATACTTGCCTCCAATAATCAGATAAAGTGGATTTTTTCTTTTTTCAATTTTTTGTTCTTTTTTTATTTAAAGAGAAAAAGCATGTAAAGGGTAGAGATAATACAGAATTTCAGAAAAAAGATAAACAATAAGAAATCACTAGTTGATAAATTACATATTGTCCTCTTAGAAATAGTTGTTCAAGTTACAAAATTAAAGCATACAATTAGATAGTCAAACAGTGAGAGTGTAAACAGCTATGCATACATGAGTCTCTACATGTATTTCTATTTCTGTATTAGAGGGAAAAACAAAACTTAGCAAGACAAAACAAGACAAATTCCTATAAAAACATGAAACCAAAAAGTTGTATAAAACCACAGTACAAGGTGATCTACAATGATTACTGTGTTGTTTCTTATTATCTTCAAAAGAATTGCCTATATCATCAGGCATAAATGAATATAGCAGTATAATTGGATATAGCAGTACATAACAATATTAGTAAAAATAAAACATTGTAGACAGTATAAAACTTCAAAGACAGGTAATAATCAAAGCAGCGTGAATATTCTAGTGAATCTTGTCGCTGTCATCCTTTTCAATTTCATTGAAGAGTTTGCAGAGTTTTAGAAATAAATCTTCTCTAAATTTCTTGTAGAATTCAGCCATGAATCCATCAGGATCTGGGCTTTTCTTGGTAAGTTTTTAATCACATTTTCAATGTTGGTAGCTGATGTTGTGTTATTCAAAATTCTTATATATTCTTGACTCAGCTTTGGTAGTTCATACATTTCTAGAAATTTGTTCATTTCCTCTGTGTTTTCCATCTTACATTACTAAAGATTTTCAAACTAGATGTTCATGGTCCGCTGAATTTCTCTGGGATCTGTAGTGATTTCAACTTTTTAATTCCTTATTGTACAAATGCGAGTTTTTTTCTTTCTTTTTCTTGATAAGTTTAGTTAGTTGCTTATCACTTTTTAATTCTTTCAAATAATCAACTCTTTGATTCAATAATTCTTTGTGTTTTTTTCTTAGCCTCAATTGTATTAATTCCTTTTCTGATCTTTATAATTTTTCTCTTCTATGAGTTTTGGGCTTGACTTACTCTTCTTTTTCTAGAAGTTTGAGGTGTAATATTAGGGTGTTATTTGTGCTCATTTTGTCTTTCTGATCTGGCAACTCATTGCTATAAATATTTCTCTTAGTACCACCTTCATTGTGTCCCACAAATTTTGGTATGTTGTATCTGCATTTTCATTGAATTTTAGTATTGTTTAATTACTTCTTTAATTTCATCTGTAAGTCATTGGTTGGTCAAGAGGTTATTTAGTTTACATGTATTTATGTAGGTTTAGCAATTTCAGTTGTCATTAATTTCCAATTTCAGTGCACTATGATCAGATACTATGCATGGGATAATTTCAATCCTCTTTAATTTACTGAAGAATGTTTTATGGGCTAATATATGGTCTAATTTAGAAAATGTTCCAGTGCAGTTGAGAAGAATGTGTATTCTGATGTTGTTGGCTGGAACACTGTAAATGTCTACTAAGTCCATTTGTTCACAGGTTTCATTCAATTGTTATTTCTTTACTGACTTTGTCTATGTCATCTATGCATTGGTGATAATGGTGTATTAATGTCCCCTGTTACAATTGTGGTTTTTTGGATTTTGTTTTTCATGTCTATTAGTATTGGTCTTATATACTTGTGTATTCCTGTATTTGGTGCAAATATATTTATGAGTGTTAGTACTTCCTCTTGAATTTTTCCACAAGCAAGCAAGTATGTAGTGACCTTCTTTACCTGTTTTGATCATTTTTGAAGTTCATATTGTCTGCAAACAGAATAGCTACTCTTGCTTTTTTTCTGGGTTACTGTTGCATGGAATATTGTTTTTCATCCTTTGACTTTTAGTCTATGAGTTTCCTATTGAGTCAGATTGTTTCTTGTATACAGCATATTATTGAATCCTGTTTCTTAAACCATTCTCTCAAAACCTGTATTTTTTAATTGGTGAATTGAGACCATTTACATTGGTGGATATAACTGACATGTACTGGCTTAACTATGTCATCCTATTTTCCTGTTCTTGGTTTCCCAATTTCCCTCCTTATTTAATTGCTTGTCCTGCTTGGTCTTTTATTTCTGTTGTTTTTCTAGGAATTGTAGTCATTTTTGTCTCTTTCTATTATGTCTTTCAGTACCCTTTCTAGGGTTAGTTTGGTAGACAAGAATTTCTTCAGTTGTTTATATCATGGAAGTATCTTATTTCTCCATCAATTCTGAGAGAATGTTTTGCAGGGTACAACAATCTGGGTTGAAAGCTATTTTCTTTCAGGACTTGAAATACTTCAGTCCTAGCTCTTCTTAACTTGCAGGTTTTTGCTGAAAAGTTTGCTGTGATTCTCAGGTGCTTTCCTTGATAGGTGAGTTGTGTCTGTTCTCTAACAGCTTTTAGTATTCTGTTTTTTCCTGAATTTCTGGGTTTTTACTTATATGTCTGTGTATAGATTTACTTTGGGTGTGACTGCTTGATGTTCTATATCCTTGTTTATTTGTATATCTGATTTTTCCCATGTTTGGGAAATTTTCCACTATTTTTTCTATGAACAGGTTTTTTTATGTCATTCATGTTAACTCCTGCATTTTCATTGATGACTATCATTCTTACATTACTACTCTGCATCATCTTGAAGCTGTTGAATTGTTATTTCATGCTCACTTGTTATTTTTAAAAGTTATTTGCTTTCATGATTGCCAGGTGTAATACTATCTTTGAATTCTGAAAGTATCCTCAGCTTCCTTCAAATGGTTTTGCCAGCTTTCAGTGGAGTTTTTTTACTTCCTGCATATTTCTTTAAACATCTTTCATGCATTCTATTTCTTTCTTAAGGTTTTCATTCAATGTTTCCATCATTTTTCCATGCTCTTGTAGTTTTTATCTATATCTTTTCTAGGTATGCTAAGCAGTTCCTTATTAAGGTTGTTATTTCTTTCTTTACCTGAGAGATTATTTCTAACTTGATATCCTCCATAGCATCATGGACTTGTTTCCTATTTTACTTGCTATCTTTTTAGAAATTTCAGGTGTGTAACTTCTAATGTCCTCTATTTCAGTGTCTCCTGTACTTTGCACACAGTAACACACAGCAATAATCCATCACTGTCAGCTAACAAGGCCCCTCCAAAAAATGTAATCTTCATAAGCAACTCCCAATTGTTTGTGCAGTGAGAGAGCTCCCACATTTTCAGTGTGTGTGTGTGTGTGTGTGTGTGTGTCTGTGTGTCTTCCATGCCCACATTAAAGGCCTTTCTTTATTTTTTTTCCTGTTATTTCTGCATCACTTAGATTAAGTGCCCCCCCAAAATCACTTAGATTGACTCAAGGGACAATAGTCATCCCTGAAATATGTTGACATTGGCTTTAGCAGGTGTAAAACTTGAGGCTATAAAACAATCCCTTGTTCCTATGGCCAGTTATACACAGGCCTGTGAGGAACTCCTTCATCAGAAAAAAAAAAAAAACATGTATTGATTTCATTAGTGGTACAATTATGAGACAAACAAATTCCAAAGAATCACTAATATACATTACATGGAATTGTTTGTTGTATGCTTGATTCCTATATTTACTTTTCATTTGTGGATTTTGATTAGGCAGTGTCTTGGTGAGTGTGAACTTGTTAGGATGGCCACAAGGAAATTGGCTTGAAGCAATATTTTAAAATAAAGTACCAAGCAGGGAAGAGATGGCAGAGTAGTAGAAACTCTTATACAGTTTAATAAGCTTTGGAACCTTGCTCAATTAGATAAGGAAGGAGAGATGGGGGATAGCACTTCTTAGGAAGAGGAAAAGTTTTTTGTAAATTCTATTTTACAACATCTGATATTTTTAATTGAACCACAAATAGCTATCCCTGCCTTTGTAAGAGGAATTTAAAACAGCCCCCTCTCATGACTAAGGAATTTACAGAACGTACCTTTCCTGAGCATCTGCTGCCCATATTAGGAAGCACCCTCTGCCTCCCAACTCTAGACCTCCCTATGGTCGTCTCCTCCAATGAATGTAAAAAGCCATTTAAACTAACCAATGCCATCTGCTTCTGTGACCATGCTTGCAAAGACCCCTCCTCCCTTTGTTCTATAGCTTAAAAGCCCTGCTCCAGCTCAACTCATGGCTCTCTGTTCCTGTGTGTTCAGTGAGCCCCATGCATGCTTGGACAATAAAGACCCCTTGCCCATTGCATGAGAAGGCATCTGTTTGTGTCTTCCTACACGTGGTGGGCATCTTGACCCTCACATTTGGAGGCCCCAGTGAGATTGGGATTGCCCCCTGTGTCGGGAGACTTCAACAGCCACCTCTCGGGGTAAGTACGGCCATTTCTTTCTCTCTTTCTGTCTCTCTTTGTCTTACTTTTACTTTGCAATCACCTAATTTTGTTGTGACTGGCACCAAGATGCATGAGCTCTTGGTCCAAGTGTATTGCCTCCAGGCTTCTGAGTCACAAGTCACTTCCCTGGGGGATGCCCTGGAGATCATAGGCTCTCTGAGTCTATTTTGTGGTGGAGTCACCATTAGTCGTTCCTCAGATTCCATTTACTTCCTCCTTTGGGGAAGTTTTATATGCTGGCATTTGTCTGTTGTCTTGGTCTTAGTGTTCGTCTGTCTTTGTTTGTTCGGCACCACTAACCTTATTTTGTTCCACAGCACCCACCATGGGACAAACAACATCTGCCCCTCTCTCTCTCACTCTAGATCATTGGTCAGAAATAAGAGAGAGGGCTCATAATCCTTCTTTACTTGTCAAAAAATGTAAATGGCAAACGTTCTGCTTATCAGAGTGGCCTACATTTCAGGTGGGATGGCCGCCAGAGGGGACTTTCCACCTCCCCCTTATCCAGGCAGTTAAGACTATAGTCTTCCATCCTAGGGGACAGGGACATCCTGACCAGCAACCTTACATTGTGGTGTGGCAAGACTTATGTGAAGGTCCCCCAAAATGGGTAAGGCCCTTTTTAACTCCAGCTCTACAGGAGCCCACCACTCTCTTACCTGTAAAAGCTCAACCTGCTTGATCCCCAATCCCCAACCTCTACCCCTCTCTCCCTCCTCTGGTTCTACCCGAGTCACAGTCTGACTTGATCCTATTGGACTCTGAGGCACTTGCTCCTCCTTACCTCCCTCTACCCTCTGCTCCAACTGAGGCAAGTGCTGCTGCTACTCCTCCCCTTTCTCCTACTCCACCCTCTTCACCCTTTACCCCTGAGCTGACTCCACAGGGCCCCCTAGTTGAGGCTGCAGACTATGGGCCAGCCCAAGGAACCTGAAGTCGGCAGGCCCTAGGCCCTCAAGATAGAGTGGCAATCACACTCCCCCTCAGGCTGCATGGACCCATGCTGGATGATGGGAATGGGGGAGAAATGCCAGCACTCCAATACTGGCCCTTTTCCTCCTCTGACTTATATAATTGGAAAAATAATAACCCTCCTTTTTCTGAGGACCCTTCTAGGTTAACCAGGTTGGTGGAGTCTCTCATGTTCTCTCACCAGCCTACCTGGGATGACTGTCAACAGTTGCTGGGGACCTTGTTCACCACTGAAGAAAAGCATCAAATCCTCATAGAGGTCAGAAAACTTGTGCCAGGACAGGATGGGAGACCTACCATCTCTCAAATATCATTGATGACCTCTTCCCATTATGCCGCCCTGATTGGGACCCCAATACTCCGGAAGGTAGGGAGCATCTGTCCATCTATCGCCAGACTCTAGTGGTGGGACTCCAAGCAGCTGCTAGGCAACCTACAAATTTGGCTAAGGTAAGGGAGATCCTTCAAGGGCCTACCGAATCACCCTCAGTATTCTTAGAGAGAATAATGGAAGCTTACTGTAGGTACATTCCCTTTGACCCTCAAGATGAGGGACAATGGGCATCTGTTGCCATGGCATTTATAGGTCAGTCAGCTTCAGACATTAGGCATGAGCTCCAACAACTAGACAGATTACAAGACTTGACTTTAAGAGATTTGGTAAAAGAAGCTGATAAAGTATATTACAAGAGAGAGACAGAGGAGGAAAAGGAACAGAGAAAGAAAAAAGAGAGAGAGGAGAAAGAACTAACCAGAGATAGAAAGAGAAATAAGGAATTGACAAAAATCTTGGCCACAGTAGTAAAAGGAGTTCAGGGAAATATAGATGAGGATAAGCCACGCCGTCCTACTCTTGACCCCAAACAATGTGCATATTGCAAGGAGTTGGGACACCTCATCAAAGATTGCCTCAAGCTTAAAAGAAAAAATGAAAGAAAAAGACAAAAGGAACAGGCCTTAGAGGCTCAACAATGCCAACCTGGAAGGAACAGTGCTGGCCTTGGAAGGATAAGACTAGAGGGGATGGGGCTCGGATCCCCTACCCCGAGCTCAGGGTAACTTTTAACGTGGAGGGGACCCCAATCGACTTTGAAGTAGATACGGGAGCTGTCTTTTCTGCTCTCCAAGCCCAATTGGGACCTCTCTCATCCAAGAGGTCCTTGGTTCAAGGGGCTAATGGGAGCAAATACAGAGCATGGACCACTAAGAGGACTATGGACCCAGGTAAAGGTAAAGTCCAACATTCCTTCTTAGTAATACCAGAGTGCCCAGCTCCCCTTATGGGGAAAGATCTTCTAACTAAACTAAGAGCTAGAATAACCTTTGAGCCTCAAGGGTCCCAAGTGATATCGAAGAAAAACGAGGAATAGCTCGAGGGTTGTTAACTCAGGCCTTCGGCCCATGGAAGCAACCTGTGGCCTATTTGTCAAAGAGATTAAACCCTGTGGTGAATGGATGGCCCCATTGTCTAAAGGCTATCGCAGCAGCAGCTATCCTAACCAAAGACGAAGATAAACTGACTCTGGGACAAAAATTGACCATAGTAGCCCCACACACGTTAGAAAGTGTCATCTGCCAGCCCCCAGATAGATGGCTCTCCAATGCCAGAATTGCTCACTACCAAAGCCTCCTGCTCAATAAGGACCGAATAAGATTCGGTCCTCCAACTGCCCTCAACCCAGCCACTCTATTGCCTCATAAGACATCTGAGCCAATCTTACATACCTGTCAAGAGATTCTGGCAGAGGAAATTGGAATTCACTGAGACCTGACAGACTGGCCACTCCCAGATGCTGTGGTAACCTGGTTCACCAATGGCAGCAGTCTCCTACTAGAAGGTAAGAGAAACGCGGGAGCCGCGATTACAGATGGGACTCAAGTTATCTGGTCATCAGGACTGAGAGAAGGCACATCCATGCAGAGGGCAAAATTAATTGCCCTTTCAAAGGCTTTAGAGTTGGCAAAAGGAAAAAGGGCAACCATATACTGATAGCCGCTACACTTTTGCCACGGTGCATGTACATGGGGCTATTTACCAACAGAGAGGACTCCCAACTTCTGCTGGAAAGGAGATCAAAAACAAACAAGAAACTCTTAGACTCTTGGCGGCTATTATGCTACCACAAAAATTGGCCATAGTGCACTGCAATAGCCACCAAAAAGACACAGGCCCTATACTACAGGGCAATAACCATACAGATAAAACTTCGAAGCAGGTGGCCTTAAGTGCCCCTACCACTTTGCTCCTGGAGGTCAATACTCTATCAGAGACCTGTTCAAATGAGCCTCTCCAAACTCCCAAGATGGGAAAAACAGAACTTCTAGCCTATTTCCAACAGGCCCATAAGTTAACCCATCTGGGGACAAAAAAGTTGTGCTTATTGACCAGAAATCAATCAACAGATAGTCAACTGTCAGCTGCCCAAATTAAGGAACTAGCAGAACAAGTTACCAAAAGTTGCCAAGCTGCCAGGTTGTCAATGCTTTCCCCTCCAAATCCCCAAAAGGAAAGAGATTATGAGGAACCCAGCCGGGACAATTCTGGGAAGTGGATTTTACTGAGATAAAGCCAAGTAGATATGGGCTTAAATATTTGTTAGTCTTTATAGACACTTTCTCAGGATGGACCGAGACGTTCCCTACCAAAAGGGAAACTGTACTGATGGTAGTTAAAAAGTTGATAAAAGAGATGTTTCCTCGTTTCGACCTGCCAAAGGTAATTGGGTCTGATAATGGACCGAAATTTGTGGCTCAGGTAAGTCAGGGATTGGCCAAGATATTGGGGATTGATTGAAAACTTCATTGTGCTTATAGACCTCAAAGTTCAGGACAGGTAGAGAAAATAAATAAAACAATCAAAGAGACCTTGACAAAATTAGCCAAAGAGACTGGCTCTAAAAACTGGACCATGCTCCTACCTTATGCTTTGTTCAGAGCTAGAAACACTCCTTCCTCCTAGCTGCCTAATCTAACTCCCTTCGAGATCCTATATGGAAGCCCTCCCCCCATTTGAGACCTCAGCCCCCTACTTAAGGACACCCATTTACCCCATACCTTTTTAATTGATAGACTCCAGGCTCTAGACCAAATTCAAAAGGTCCTGTGGCTCCAACTCTCTTCAGCCTACCAGCCAAGCGACAGACCCGCTCATCACCAATACAATGTGGGAGACTTCCTCTATGGCTGTCACCATTAGATACAGACCCTAAAACCATGCTGGAAACTCCTGACTACCCCTACGGCAGTTAAACTTAATGACATCGCGTCCTGGATCCACACATCTCACCTCAAGCCAGCACCGCCACCGCCGGAGCCTCAATAGAAATTGAAAAAGACTAAAAATCCCTTCAAGTTATGGGTTCGTAGGGTTACTATTCCTCCTCTTACTTCCCCTAGGACTTTTCCTTAAGGAGGGAGGATTATGTGCAGCCTTAAAAGAACAATGCTGCTTCTATGTGGATCATTCTGGAGTTGTTAAAGAGTCTATGGCCGAACTCAGGGAAAGATTAGACCAAAGACAAAAAGAACGAGAAGCCCAACAAGACTTATTTGAGTCTTGGTTCAGCCAGTCTCCATGGCTCACCACCTTACTGTCGGCCCTAATGGGACCCTTGATTGTGCTGCTCTTAATAATAACTATAGGACCCTATATATTAAATAGAATAACAAACCTACCATAAAGTCAGATTGACAATGTAAGACTAATGCTCCTCAGACAACAATAGGTGATTCTAGATGATCCCAACAATAAACACCCCGATCTCTAAGATTAGAGATTTACAACACAAAAAGGGGGGTATGTAAGAGGAATGTAAAACAGCCCCCTTTCATGACTAAGAAATTTACAGAATGTACCTTTCCTGAGCATCTGCTGCCCATATTAGGAAGCACCCTCTGCCGCCCAACTCTAGACTTCCCAATAGTCGTCTCCTCCAATGAATATAAAAAGCCATTTAAACTAACCAGTGCCTTCTGCTTCTGTAAGCACGCTTGACAAAGTCCTTCCTCCCCTTTGTTCTATAGCTTAAAAGCCCTGCTCTGGCTCAACTCGGGGCTGTCTGTTCCTGTGTATTCAGTGAGCCCCACACATGCTTGAATAATAAAGACCCCTTGCCTATTGCATGAGAAGGTGTCTGTTGGTGTCTTCCTACATGCAGCTGGCGTCTCGACCCTCACAGTGCATGGGGCAGATATTGATGACATGTGAAGAATCAATTGGAATTCTCTGGGAACACAAACAGGAAGGGGAGTTATGATAGGACTGAAGAAAAAGCAGGAAGTGATAAGCATTTCCACTTTGGCCTCCTATCACATTACACCACCACCATAATTGTACAGTAATTTATACGAGGGCAAAAATCTTTCACTTTCCAAATTCCTTTTACCAATGATCATTACTAACTGTGATGTACAACAAATCTGAGTAGTGAGTTTATAGTTATAAATACTAAATTTGTAAAAAAAATATTCTACTTCAATTTGGCTAAAATATATTTGAGTACACTCTGGTTTTGCGATATGTGGCTGTTATCTATTGTCTGTCCAGTCTATTTGTAAGCAACAATTGTCAGTTGGTGAACTAGTGATCATTCACATTTGGAGAGTCAAAAGCACAAGTGTCCATGTAGGAGTTCCCAGGTGTCATGGAGCACCTGAGAAACATCCTGAGGGCATGGGGTGTTGGAGGTAAACAGGTGTTCTAGTCCTGAGAACACAGGGTGTAAGAAGTGAGGTAGTTCAGCAAAGGGGCATGATACAAGTGTATAAATAGTCCCATAGGAACTTAGAGTTCTCATGGACACCCACAAGCATTGATTGTCTAATATGAAGACTTTTCCAAATTATGTTTTTTATCTTTCATGTGATTTTTTTCTATGTCTGTCTCAATCTGTACAGATTATCTGCCCTTGTTTATCCATTCGGTAAACATCTGTTTTTTTATTTGAGGGTAAATTTTTAAATTTTTTTCTTTTGCATTTTTGGATTATTCGATGAAAGTTTAATTTGGGTCATATATTTAAAAAGCATAAAATTGTTACTGCAGTCAAACCCTAGGGTAAAAAAACTACTTCAGGACATAGCAGGTTTCTCTTTACCTAGAAAAAACTGTACCATTTGTTTCAAACATTTTAGGGACCATGGTTTTGTCAGAGCACACAGAAATATAGTTGAAAAGCTATGATCTAAATGAAATATATTTCACACCACATTTCAGCCCTAAGAGAAATTTATGGATTTCCAATGTTCATTTGTTATTGCATGAAAATGAAACAGTATAAAATTTATGAAAATGTAAGTGTTTTTTAAATTATTCACTGTATACTTGGTTTAAAAATCATTTTTATTAGCCCACTTTTTTCTCTTTTCATGACAAATTCTCTTTAGAAATTTTAATATTATTGTCTAAACTTCTGAATTTGAGAAAGTTCCAAATGTTATTGTCCTACTTCAGAGGTGGCCTTGAAGAGCTCGCATTTTGTTCTTCCTGTGCATGTCTACAAAGGGAAGATGGAGCAAAAGTGGGATAAATGAAACCCGGATGACCACTTTGGGTAAAGGTAGGTTTCCATTAAAAGAAAAAACAATCTCATCAAGATCATTCCTTACAGGTATGAAAAGTATATAATAATGATGAGTCTTGTTCACAGACTGTTTGTACTACAGACGTGGTGGTGCACTCCTGTAATGCCAGTACTCAGAAGGCTGAGGCACGAGATCATAGCACCTGGGTTATATAGTGAATTCAAGGCCAGCTTGAATTACACAGACCTTATCAAAAACAAACAAACAACAACCGCAACAACAAATCTGTCTGAACTACTTTCCAAGTGCAGTGTTTTCTAAAGTTTCTGAGAGGTTATAATGTTTTCCATAAATAGTTTGAATCTGAAAGAGAGTATGGGCAGGAGAAAAACTAAAAATATATTCTAAGGTTGCAATCTTATTTTTTTGTTAAAAAGAAATGGCAAAATATATTTCCTTGCCTGTAAGGAATTTCACTTTAAATTAAGTGTCTTAATACTGAAACTGCAGATAAACATACACTTTTTATGGCCAGAAAGAGATCTTTTAAGTAAAGTTTTATATATATAATATATATATATATATATATATATATATATATATATAGAGAGAGAGAGAGAGAGAGAGAGAGAGAGAGAGAGATTGCATTTTAATACAAATTGTGCTTCCTTTATTTTATTCTACTTTTGAATAAGACAAGTATTTCCCAGGCTAGTCCTGATTTGTATTTTTTTATATTACTTTTCTATTTGTGTATGTTTACAATACATAATGGTTACATTCCTCTATTATTTTCAGTTTCCTTACACTCCTTCCTCTATCTTCCTCCTCCTCCTCCTCCCTGATTTCCTTCCCGAATTCTAAACAATGTTTTTGAATAATTATGTGATTTGTGCATACAGTCAATAGGGAATCAATCTTATATGTGATCAATAGTTTCCAGTTTCTTGTAGTTTGACCTGTGAGATAGTGTGATAATTTAAATTTCATCTGTTTATGTGCTATTCTTTAATGCTATATGTTACCTGTCTGTTTATTCTCTACAATTTTGGATGATTTCCAGAAAGTATTACAGCTGACACTTTGACCGTATATATCTTTTTGTATTCTTCAAATTAGATAGATAATCTTTCTGTGTTTCTTCTATAATTGATGCTAAATAGAAATTTAATAGTATCCATATGAAAATGAAAATATCATTGTCTGAATTAAAGGTATAGTCTTGTCTATTTTTACTAAGCAAATCTTCAAAAGGGTAAAACAGTAAATTTAACCCACAAAAATATAAGGCATCTCTGTACACTGAAGACAAAATAATTCAACTACAAACTTTGGAAAACATTTTAGAGAAAAGGAATAAGGAAAAAAATTATTCATGCTAGTTACATTAAAAATATACACCATACTACAAAGTAAGTAAAAATATTGCAGGAGTTTGAAAAGTTCTCTAACAATTCTTGCCTTTTAAAACTTTGATTTTGATTCAATCAGAAAGCTTTAAAAATGTTTTTATTGCTCCTGACCATCTTTTCTAATGTGTTTATAGAACTACTTTTTAATTGAGTTTTTTAAAAAATTGAATTCAAACTCGAGTCACTTATCAGAAAATGTGATCCAATTATTAATAATTTCTGAAAAATGCTTTATTTATTTTTTCTGGTTAGAAATAATAAGCCTAGGAAAGCTAATTTTAATATTTTATAATAGAATTTATAAAAGTATATATTTATATTTATACATTAGGACAGTCTTACATATAATCTTTTAAATTTTCTTTTTTGAGAGGATTCTGTGTTTGTAATTCATTTATGTAATCTATCAGCCACCAATATTAGTGTTAAATATCACAAAATAGGAGTCAGTTTTTAAAAATAACTTTTGACTAACCAATGAATGCTTACTTACATGTTTTGAAGCTGTGTGTTTCAGCAAGTGTAACAATTA
>PVLA01015981.1:0-22691 GCA_004027455.1 Hydrochoerus hydrochaeris
TGTTTTCTAGTTAAAAGTTGCAAATTGAAGGTTAGCTCAGTTTCTTGTTTTCTAGACTGCATTTCATGCTATTAGTACCAGTATAGCCAAAATTGACATCATTTTTCTAAATAGCCATTGGTCTTGGTATTCCATGACTGAGATTGACTAGGAGTCACACAAAATACTGTGGCACACTGCCAAAGAACCAGGGACTAAGCCAAACAAGCAATAACTTCTTATCTCCAACAAACTGAAGCAATGAGATCTTCCAACAGACACAAAACCAAAAAACCAGCTACACTTGGAAGATACCTCAAAGAAGTAGTCATCACTTACAAGTCCTAAATACTAGCAGTAAAGCAACCCACCATAGGCAACTTGCAAGCATCAGCACCATCCCAGGAATTAAACTAAAAAGAGAGAGAAAAGAAAATGACTAGGTGTGTGAGATTGATGACCATATTTCTAGGTTCTTCTTGGATTGTTGAACAGATCTGTTTACACTCTCACTGCTTTAGTGTCCACTTTGTGTGCTTTAATTCTGTAACTTGAATAACTATTTCTTAAAGAACAATATGTAATTTATCAACTAGTGATTTCTTACTGTTTATCTTCTTTTCTTGAAATTCTGTAATATTTCTACCTTTTTCTTGTTTTTTTCTCTTTAAATAAAAAAAAAGAAAATGAGAAGACATTTAAGAAAAATGCAACCCAGACATCCAGTTCACCAAAGGCAAATCCAAGGGGCAATGAGGTGGGACAATCTGAACGCCCTCCATCAGGCCTCTCTGAAGTGCTAACACAAAGCAGTTGAATGAGGCTCTGGAAAAAATGAAATCAGAAATAACCTCTCAGACAACTAAGGAGATTCCCAAAATACACACCATGCACAATAATGTTAGATCAGACACACACAAAAAAATAGTCAAACTTAAGAAAATTATGGAAGCTCAGCATAGGAAAGAAATGGAATCCCTAGAGCAGATTCAAGCAGACATCCAGGAGAATAAATATTCCACTGAAAGTATTCAAAGCACACTCGGCCAATGTGAGGACAGGATCTCAGATATTAAAGACAGGCTTGCAGTTAGCAACCAGGAAAAGAAAGATTTCTCAAAACTAGAAAGGGACCATGAGAAATAAATCCAGCAGCTGCTAGATTAGACAAAGAAGAATAACAAGATTAATTGGAGTCAATGAACAAGCAGGAGATACCACAGATCACATTTAAAAATGTTCACAGACATCATGACAGAAAAATTTCCTGGTAGAGAAAAATAATTTGATATGCAGATAAATGAGGCATATAGAACTCCAATTAGCAATGATCAAAAAATCTATAGCCAGGCATATCACACTCAAGATTCCAGAAATTCAACACAAGAACAGAATCCTAAAAGTTGTTAGAGAAAAGAAACAAATCACGTATAATGGAAAGCCCATCAGAATTACAGCCAACTTCTCAGCACAAACTCTCAAGTCAAAGAGAGTTTGGAGTGAAGAATTCCAAGTTCTAAAGGAAAAGAGCTTTCAACCCAGATTGATATATTTCACAAAACTATCTTTCAAAATTTGTGGAGAAATAAGATACTTCCATGACAAAGAACATCTGAAAAAATTTATGACCAAACGAGCACTCCAAAATGTTCTGAAGGGCATTCTAGAAAGAGAAAATAAGGACTACCACTCCATGAATCCCAACAGTAGGAATTCACTAGGAAAGGTAAACAATTGGGGGATGGAGAGCCAACCACAGGAAAATAACATAACAAGGATAAGTCAATACATTTCAGTTATAACCATCAATGTTAATAGTCTTAATTCATCAGTCAAAAGACACAGACTGGCAGGATGGATCAAGAAGCAGGATTCAGCAATATGCTGCACACAAAAAACAAATTTAATTCAAAAAGAAATCCATAGACTATAAGTCAAAGATTGAAAACAGTACTCCATGCAACAGGAACCCAGAAAAAAGCAAGGGTAGCTATTCTATTGCAGACAAAGTGAATTTCAAGCCAAGACTGATTAAGAGAGATAAAAAAGGTCACTACATCCTCATAAAAGGAACAATAAAAGAGAAAGAGCTCACAATCATAAATATATATGCAACAAATACCAGTGGAACCAACTATATAAAACAATTACTCCTTTCCTATGGGCACACAGCATGGGCAGAGAGAGCCAGACAAATCAGCCTCTGCCAGCTGGGCACCACCACTGGAAGGTCCTTTCCTACAGATTCCCAGTGTGGCCAGAGAGAGCCAGACAGATCCACCTCTGCCTGCTGGGCACTACCACCAGAAGGCCCTTTTCTGGGGCAGCCAGCACAGGCAGAGAGAACCAGCAGATCCACCTCCGCCTGTAGAGAGCTGCCACCAGAAGGCTCCTTCCTGCAGGTGGCCAGCAGGAGCAGGGACACACAGCCAGGTAAGCCCTGTGCACCTCTAGGCCACCACTGGAGGACCATGGTTCCCTAGGGCAGCCATCACCCACTAGCAGAATCAGACAAACACACCCTGTGTGTCTGCCCTCCACTGCGGGAGTCACAGGCTGAAAGAAGCAGCCCTACCTCCACACATCCCTGATCATCAGGGAAGCCCCAGTGTAGCTGCACAGGTCTGAAGAAGCCTGCTCCACAGCCTGCTACCTCCCTGTAAATCTGGGGTTAGGTCCCTGTCCCATCCCCCTACACCACCTAGGGGCAGTCAATGTGGGAAGTGCCTGGGACCCCACACCAGCTTGTTGGGAGGAACCCAAAAGAATGTCAAAATGAAGGAGCAAAAGGCAATCTCAGACCTCTAGCCCACACAGAACAAGTCTGAGAGATACAGTCATGGAAGAAAATGGAAGTCACACACCTGAAACCTCAGAGAGGATAGCAACTGAAGTAAGGAAACAACTTCATGAGATTGTAAAAGCAGTCAAATCAGAAATAATGTCTCAAGTAAAAGAAGAAATCACAAACATACTGAAAGAACTGTTCACCAGGTCTAAAGAAGACAGAGACAAAAAAGAGGAACATAGGAGAATGATGGAAATCTTGAATGAATATAGAAAGGAGGGGCTAGGGATATAGCTCAGTGGCACAATGCCTGCTTGGCAAGTGTGAGGTCCTGAATTCAATTGCCAGTACCATAAATAAATAAATATTTTAAAATATAAAAAGGAATTATAATGCATGAAACATTCAAAGAGAGATCCATGAAATTAAAATTCAATAAAAAGCTGGCAAAACCACTTGAAAGAGTCTGACGGTAGACTTTTAAAGCTTGAAGATAGGATTGCAGCTAGTGATCATGAAAGATCTCATAAAAACAACATGGATTCAGGAAATAACTCAATGGCCACAAGATGATGCAAAGAAGCATAATTTAAGAGTGACAGGTGTTGGTGAACAAGCAGGGATCAACATAAATGAAATTAAAAGACTATTTACAGAAGTAATAGAAGAAAACTTCCCAAACATGGGAAATGGATCTGGCATGTAGATAAGTGAAGCATATAGATCTCCAACTAGCCATAACCAAAGTAAATCTACACCCAGACATATAATAATCAAGATCCCAGAAATTCAGCACAAGAATAGAATATTAAAAGCTGTTAGGGGATGAAAGACCTGTTTTCTGGGAGATCCGGCCAGGGCCATGGTGGAACCAAGGAGGCAGCACAAAGAAGCAATTCACCCACCGCCCTCTTGGTAAGCGCCTTCCTCCGGTGTGAACTAGGAAGAGACCCAGTAGTGTCTCCTGTGAGCCTACTGGTGCATGGACTTGGAATCAAACATCCCCAAACTCCAACCTTCCCCACCACCCGTTAGCAACTGGGGACAGAGGTCTGAGCATTTCTTGGCAGGATGACTGTATGCAATATAGCAAATATGGGGGGTCTTCTCTATCTTCTCTTTGAAAGCAAGTGTTGTTTTCAGTTTTGTTTCTTTATGATTAATTGCTTTATTCAATATTGTCTTTCGATTGATTTTGCAATGTTCTGTCTTTGGTTTGATTTTGCTATACCTGACTAGACAACTATTGTGAAGATAATGAGATATACTGATACCTATTACTGCCATCCCAGTAACCTGCTGTGAAGTTCTGTACGAAATTCACTGCACTGTCTCAATTGGCTTTGTTCTGTCTTGTTCTGTTGTATTTCTACTACCTTTAAAAAAAAAAGCTGTTAGGGAAAAGAAACAGATTACCTACAATGGAAAACCAATCAGCATCACAGCAGATTTATCAACACAAATCATCAAGTCAAGAAGTTTGGAGTGAAGTGCTTCAAACCCTGAAAGAAAACAACTTCCAACCCAGATTGATGTACCCTGCAAAGCTATCTTTCAAAATTGATGGAAAAATAAGATACTTCCATGATAAAGAACAACTGAAGGAATTCATGACCACCAAACCAACCCTACAGAGAGTGCTAAAGGATATTGCAGAGAGATAAAGATGACCATGGTTCCAGGAACAGCAGCAGAGGAGGACTGCCAAACAGGACAGGCAATTGAATGAAGGGGAAAAGTGGAGGGCCAACAACAGGAGGATAGCATGGCAAAGACAAACCAGTGTATGCTGGTTGGAACCATTAATGTAGATGGCCTCAGGCCAGCAATAAAAAAAAACAGAGAGAGTGGATCAAGAAACAAGATCCATCAATATACTGTATACAAGAAACACATTTAACTAGAAATTCATAGACTGAAAATCAAAGGAGAGAAAACAATTGTTCCAAGTGACAGGAGACCAGAAAAAAAAGCAAGAGTAACTTGTCCATCAACCACAGAATGGATAAAAAACATATGGCATTTTCATGCAGTGGAAAGCTACCCAGCTATAAAGTACAATGATCTCAAGGCTCCTGTAGGTAAACGGACCCAACTGGAGATCATGTTCATGGGTGAACAGTTTGAACTCGTATGTGTGAACCCTAGCATAAGAAACAGAAGGAAAGCTGGGCATGGTGGCTCACGCCTGTAATCCCAGCACTCAGGAGGCTGAGGCAGGAGGATTGTTGTGAGTTCGAGACCAGCCTGGCCTACAAAGTGAGCTCAAGGCCTGCCTGAACTGCACACAGAGACCCTGTCTCAAAAAGACAGAAGAAAGAAAGAAAGAAAGAAAGAAAGAAAGAAAGAAAGAAAGAAAGAAAGAGAGAGAGAGAGAGAGAGAGAGAGAGAGAGGAAGGAAGGAAGGAAGGAAGGAAGGAAGGAAGGAAGGAAGGAAGGAAGGAAGAAAGAAAGAAAGAAAGAAAGAAAGAAAGAAAGAAAGAAAGAAAGAGGGAGAGAGAAAGAAGAAAGAAAGGAGGAAAGAAAGGAAGAAAGAAAGAAAGAAAGAAAGAAAGAAAGAAAGAAAGAAAGAAAGAGCAAGAAATAAAGAAAGAAAGAAAGAAAGAAAGAAAGAAAGAAAGAAAGAAAGAAAGAAAGAAAGAAAGAAAGAAAGAGTTAATGGGAACCAAAAGCAAAACAGTTATTATAAAAGTCATAGGGGAGGAAACATCTGGGAGGGAAAGGTGGTAACTACTGTTAATTTCTTATTCTCTTGTCTTGAACTTTTGTATTTTCACAATTTTGTTAGGTTTGGCTTTGTTCTGTCTTGTTAGATTTTACTCGTCTGATGATAGGGGCAGCTATTTTGAATATAATGGGATATATTATGGTAATCTTGGTTTCCTATTATATTGTTTTGAAGTCTTATAATGCTTTCATTCATTTAATTGGTTTTGTTTTGTTTGATTTTATTATGTGTGATGGTATGAACAGCTATTTTGAAGAAAATGAGACATTATGGTAGTGATTGTTGATTTCCTATCATCTTGCTTTTAAGTCCTATCATGCTTTTGTTCTTCTGTTTTGATTGGTTCTATCCTGTTGTGTTTTGATTTTATTATGTGTGATGGTATGGACAACTTTTTAAGGAAAATGAGACATTATAGTAGCCATTGTTCATTTCCTGTTATCTGGTTGTAAAGTCCTGTAATGCTTTCATTGTTTCAAATGGTTTTATGCTATTTTGTTAGGCTTGCTATTATTGTGTGTGAAGGTATGGTCAACTATTTTGAAGAAAACAAGAGACTGTGGTAGCCACTGTTGATGTCCTGTTGTCTTGTTGTGAAGTGCTGTGTTGCTTGCATTGTTCTGTTCTGATTTGCTTTGTTATGCTTTGTTTTCTTTTATTCTCTTTAAAATAAAAAAATAAACAATTACTAACAGACATGAAAAATCAAGTAAGCCCTAATACAATTGTATTGGGAGACCTCAATACCCCACTGTCACAAAAAGATCAACTGGACAAAAAATCAATAATGAAACATTAGAACTAAAACTTTTGAACAAATGGACTTAGTAGATATCAATAGTGTTCCACCCCACATCAGAATACACACTGTTCTCAGCTGCACATGGGACATTCTCCAAAATAGACCATATACTGACTCATAGAACATACTTAAGTAAACACAAAGGAGCTGAAATTATCCCATGTATACTATCAGACCACAGTGCAATGAAATAGGAAATCCATGCCAGGGGAAACCAAAAGAACTTCATAAACACATGGAAATTAAATAGCACCATATTGAACAACCAATGGGTCACAGATGAAATTAAAGAAATTAGTTTTTACAGTTGAATAACAACAATACAACATATGGGAACTTATGGGACACAATGAAAGCAATCTTAAGAGGGAAATTTATAGCAGTAAATACTCATATCAGGAAAATAGAGCAAGCACATATAAACAACTTAATGTTGAACTTCAAACAGGATCTCACTGTAGTTCAAGCTGGCCTTGAACTCATGGCCATCTTCCTGCTTCAGCCTCCTGAGTGCTGGGATTACAGGTGAGTGCCACCACACCTGGCCAACATTTCATTTTATGTATTCTATATACATTTTCTTTATTGTCACCTATGGATAAACTGTTTTCACTTTTTGGTTATTGTGAATTCTATAAGCACTGACATACAAACCTAAGTTGCAGTCTTCCATTTTCATTTCTCCTCTAAGTAAACTTTCCTAGGAGTGGAATTACTGAGTCACATGTAAGTCTGTATCTCATTTTATCTATTTCCTACTCTTGTGTTGGTCTCACAGTTTGCTCCTATAATATGCATTATCTCCAGAATACCCTTCTACAATGTAACAAAATAATACGCACTAAACTTGCTGAGATCACAAGCTGAAATGAGGACGAGATGAAGCAAAGTAGGTTTAACCATACTCAGAATATGTTCAACAAGAAAATGGAAAGGAAGAAACAAGCAATAGTCTTATAGCAAACTGAAAGCCCTACATCTGTAGCAAATGAAACCTCTGTATTCCACAGTGGAATGAGACTATTGTCCACCCCAATTTATTATAGTCACTAAGCTTTAAAGAGGGAACCCGTGGTCATTCTAGCAGCTCAAGAGCACAGCAGCAACAAAGTCTTGCACAGATATTACACATTTCCAAACATTTTATTATTGCCCCTAGAAACTTCATTTTACTATTTGGAGGGTCTTGCTACGTATTTCAGGAAGGCTTTGAACTTCCAGTAAACCTCCTGCCTTGGTCTCTCCAGTGCTGAGATTACAAAGGGATATTTTTGTTTCGTTTGTGGCAGTGGAATTGGGGCTTGAACTCAGGGTCTCTAAATAAAGCAAGCACTCTACCACTGAGTCACATCCCAGGCCCTATAGTTATTTAAAAACTTAAACTGAACTTCATCTGAGATTAACTCAGTAAAGTGTAAATAAAACTATAACAGAAATGTAGCAGTATGTAAACATAACCTGCTGCACTAAAAAAACCAACTATTTGACTCCCCACAACAGGTAAGGAATTTAGTCATGTAATATTCACTTAAAGGAGTCCTCAAAACTATCCTTAACTTCATTCCTTTATGTCTGCCACTATCTTTTCAATATTAACACTCCTTCATCCAAACGCAACTACCTTTTCCTCAGTCAAAACGGTACACTCTATCCCCAAATCCCACCCTAACACAAGTAAATACTCAAAATCATGAAATGTGAATACACCACTACCTTGGTTCCCAATTATTTCCACAATTCTGATGGCAATTGGAGAACCAATTTATGGTCAATTTTGACCTTATGGGAAAATTTAATTCACATTCTCACTCATGAACCACACTGAATTTTTGGTCCCTGGGGAATGAACCCAGGGCCAGAAAACTGTTCAACTACAGAAGTGAGACAGCTGAACATACATACTTTAGGTAGGTTGAAACTTACCAAATTGCCAGGACTTAACCACTCAGACAAAACAAAACCAAGTACCAAAAAGTATTCAATGGTTGTTTGGTAAGGTTTAAACTGTCCATGTTGTTAATGTGTGTATGGCTCACCCTGACCCCAAATACCTTCTTGGTATCTCCATAAACACTTCCCCAACACTTGCTTACTAACACTGGACTTTCACCCTATTCAACTGCCCTTCATATGAAATACAAAGAAACTCTCACCCATACAGTTGCTTAAAGCACAAATCAACTTAAAATACGTGCTATAAATAAGCACCTTTTAGATTTCCATCTACTACAAAAATCTTGTATTGCATTCCAAACACCATCTTCATCTTTTATTACAAATACTTATGAGTACCAGTAATTATCTCCAACAGGGATCGCAAAAAAGACAGCAATCAAAAAACACAATCTTACAATTCTTCAGGCAGAAGCACTTTATTTTCACTTCTAAAAAAACACAATTGAACAAGAACAAAGGAGACTGTGCAGTTCAACTTTTTATTTTAATAAAATCAGAATATGCACAGCACATGCAGTGCTAGCAACTAAACTAATACAATAAGCAAGTACTAAAGCTACAGTGACTTGAGGTTCAATCTCTACATTCAGCAAGTTTAACTCCATTCTTACAAGATTTTGGAAACTTTTAACTGAAAATATTGCTTGCTGATAAAACTTGCTCAAATGCTATTGCTGAATGTAGAAGTCACTGATTATGCCAATACAACAAAGATAACCACATGTTTGAGGATTGCAATGTGCCAGACATTCACTGAAAAAAAATACATACAACTAAACAAAACTCACACAACAAACATCTGAGATTCTGGACACTTCAGTGTTTTGAAGTGTTTCATTTAATATCTTAAGACAAGTGTATCAAAACCTTGGCATGATTTAATTTCAAGTCGCCAATTTTGTTTTTACTAACATCAGAAAGTTATGGCTACACTGCCAATGCCGGGTCTGCTTAATTTGACTTAAGAGTTTAATATGACTTAACATTAAAAGCTCACACTACCCCGAAATATATAATTTCACGCATACGGTGACATTCAACATTCAAGTGCCAGTGTTTTTGTACTGTCTTTTGGTCAAGTTTCTTTAAACTTTCAAAGAATCACTTTTAGGCTTACAAAAATAAATATTTGTCAAAATGTTCAATAAATATTACATAAAACTAGCAGCAAAAAGTATCTAGAAATCTGTCGTGTGCAAATAGTTTTCTTCCCAACTATCATTCCCATGGTCCCAAATAAATTTTAGAATCTAGTCCCATCCCCTTCCTAGACAAGCTGCGTTCAACAATCTCCAAGAGACAAAATAAGATTGGAAGTTTTAAGGACACGCACACAAGACATATATATAAAATTCTCTGAATGTGCAATAAAAGAAGTACTTTGTAAAAAGTTATGGGCAAAATGTACAAGGGCCTAAACCTAGACTAATTGAAATAGCACCATAACAAATGACCTCAATACTGTCAAGTGCACCTACTTAATAAAAGTTTTAGAACAAGGCACAATACACTTGAAAATCTATTGCACTTTAGGAAATTTTTACCATCTTCCTATGCCACTGTAAAAAGATAAGAGCGTTTTGATCACCGCATTCTGGCCACAAAATTAGCCCAGAATTCAGAGTGGCAGAGGCATTTTAGTGGTGGACAATGCTCATCTTTGGCCAGATTTAGCATAAACAGACTATAAATACAATGGAAACCTATGCAACTAAAACTGACTAAACTGCACTATAGAGCAGAATCGACACCTTGTGCAGTTATGTACATATTTCCAACCTGTGTGATCTCAAAGATTTCTTTTTTTTGTAACTCTTCTGGAGCCATTTTTACAAAGTCTATAGTAAGCCAGTTTAACATCTCAACGCAGCTTGAACATAGTAATGTGAATCGGCATTTAAAATAAAGCCTGCTGCATAATTCTTCCTGTTCATACCCTCTTGACCAAAAAACATCAACACTAGCATGCGTTATTAGACCAAAAATCATCCAGGGCCCTAATGAGGGCTGGTCATCGCTGTGGTCAGCCATTCTACCATTTCAGTTTCATTTATGGCAGGCATTTAAAAAGTCTAAGTAGATGAATTCTCCTAAAAACCTATTTCAAGTTATCAGACCTTTAAACTTTCCCTGTAATAACATGCCCACATTTGGCTAGCTCATATTTAATGATCTGCCTAAACATCGAAAGAGGAATTGCTGTATTTACTTGCATTAACTTTGAAAACAGTGCTTTGAATGTATGCATGTATTCATACATCACCTCATCATGACTGGAATGGCTTGTTTAAAGACTATCAGGTTCTAAATACCTATCCAGGATAGAGTGAGCAAATCAGAACTTTAACTTAATACAGTTTGCCACATTAGAAACTAATTCCATTAATATGCTTCAAGACGTTTGTTGTTTGTTTTCCCCCAATCTGCAAGTATCAAAAAGCCTTAATGCAGGCTACCATGTATGTTTTTTCCTTATATTTATGGATGAATCGATGATTCCTGTTAAGTTGTATCACACCTGTGTGCCAAGGTTTGATTTTAGCCCAAGTTCAGTAAATTTATTTTCTCAAAACAATTGGTATCTTGAGCATTACTGAGCCAACAGGACATCAAAATAAAAAGTTGTCTAAAGTTAAAGGCACAGTACATTAACAAACAAATGATCCTCAGTCACAAAATTATAAATGCAGTTTGGGATAGGGGTAGGCGGGAGGGGAGTTAATCCAAACTACAGCAATGAAGTCTTCAAACCATCTTCTGAACAGGGCTGCTGATTGTTCTTTCATTTCTTCTTGTGACCTTGAGCTCCCTTAAAAAAAAAATTTCAGTGGAGAATCACAGCTGGTAATGTACTGCGAGTTCTCGAAGCTACACAAGGTATAGTCTGGCTAAGTTACATGTGGTTTCCATATTAGCTGGTTTGGCAGGGTGACGGGCTGCAGAGCAGGCTCAGTTACCCCACCAGTCAACCCCCTGGGAGTTGTAATTTCCTCCATATCCATCGCTGCTGTAAAAGCCTCCATAGCCACCTAATGAGAGATGTGAAAAAATTCAATCACCATCCATTGTCAGAAAAACCCTTCCCATTACACATTTTTACCATAAAGTTATGAAAAGCAATGCAGTGTGTAACTTTCCCAACAGTCTTAATTATGCTCTAAAACAGATGGCTGAAAGGAAACACCCTTCCCAAAGACAAGAGGTGAAAGATAAATACTACCTCCACCAAATCCTCTGCTGCCACCATGGCCACCTCCACCACTGCGACTGCTGCTTGCACGGCTGCTGCTGAAGCTGGAACTGCCAGCACCACTACTTTGTCGGTAGTCTCTGGCGCCAAACCCTCCACTAAATCTACTGCTACAAAGGGGGGGAAAAACCAAAGTGTTGGTTCCCGTAAGATGATATTCCACTGAACAACAAAATTCTTCTTCAAGATGCACAATAACCAATTTCTCATGTTTTCCCATTCAAACAATTCCCCAACCAATCACTTAGTAATTTCAAAAAAATCAACTCCAAATATTCTTTGCCCAGAGTAAACACTGGAAAGTGTAAGTGAACATTTATCCTCATCATATACCCTGTCCACCTCACCTCTTAGAACGGCCACGACTGCCTCCCTTGTAGTGGTGTTCAAAAGCCATGTTTTCTAGCCAAGATGGCACTTCTTGCTTTGCTTCAACAAGAAGATCCAGCAAATCCTTAGTAATATTTATGTTCCTTTCATTGAAGAATGAGGTGGCAAGGCCTAAAATAGTCCCAGAAAAGTATATATAAACAAAGGTCATCAATAAAAATGCATGTGTCCAATGTAATAAGTAGAATTTTAAAAACTTTCAATCTGCTACTTAACCATCTCAAAATGATTTGAATAAAACCTCATTGTACTGCTTAGAAACAACAATCTAGTATTTAAGACCCTATAAAGTTTTTCCTGTCAGTATCACAGTGGTTAAAATTAACTATCAGGCCATGCTGTAAACCATTTACCAAGGTTTCCTACACGTCCTGTACGGCCAATGCGATGGACATACTCTTCAATATCACTTGGTAGGTCAAAATTGATAACATGTTTCACATTTGAAATATCCAGTCCTCTTGCTGCTACCTAAAAAATAACCTTTGTTATACAAGATCCACTTAAAGTATTTGAACACAAACTCAAATGAAAATACATTATTATACATACTGCAGTAGCCACTAGAATTGGGCTTTTTCCTGAGCGGAACTGATGAAGGGCTTCTTCTCTATCTCTTTGAGAGCGGTCTCCATGGATACTGGTACAAGCATATCCTTCATGGTATAAGAAATCCTCCAGAGAATCTGCACCCTTTTTGGTCTCCACAAACACTAAGGTCAGTGAATCCTTGCCTGAATTTGAAAAATTAACCATGTTTTCATTACTAAGAAGAGTAGCTTAATTCTTCTCTGTGTACTTACTAAACATGCAAACAGAAGCACTTAAGATGGACTTTTAACCATGTTTTGAATGGGGAGGAAAATAGTGATTCACATGGATGGGTGTGGGAAACACTCCTGGGGACTGAACCCAGTGCTTTTAGACTAAGCTACATCCCCAAGCCTTTCTTTTTTCAGGGTCTTGCTAAAACTCACATCCTTCTGCCTCAGCCTCTCAGTGCTGGGATAACAAGCATGTACCACTATGCCCAGCTCCAAATGGTTATTACCTAAACCACCAGAGTAATGCTAAAATTACTCATAACTGTACCTGTTGCATTTAGGAGATCAAGAAGAAATGACCGTTTATCTAGTTCTTCCACCCAAACTACTTTCTGTGTAATATTCTCAGAAGTAGAGCCAACTCTTCCTACAGCCAGAAAGATATATTCATCTAAGAAATCACGAGCCAGCATCTGAAAGGAAAAGGAAATAGTTTTTATCACCTGAGATAACACAAATTTAAAAATAAATACAATTTGTTATCATACAATACCTGTATTTCCTTAGGAAAAGTAGCACTAAACATCATAGTGTGACGGACACCTTTTGGAGGCATAGTATCTTGCTCGACAATTCTACGTATCTGAGGTTCAAACCCCATATCCAACATCCGATCAGCTTCATCTAACACCAAGTACCTATCACAGAAAAAAAAAACTGTTCAATTCCTCATACCATTTTGACACAAACAGCGCATTATTCTTGCCACTAGCTAAAAGTCACTCCTAATTCCACGGCCAAATGACTTCTTGCCTGTCTGACTACCCCTTGATTTGCTTATTCTTAGCCTATACTAAAAACGCTAATAATGAACAGAACTTTTCGTGAAAGAGGACTAAAAATCATTTCACAATTTTTAGACAATACTAAAAACATTAAAAGCTTAGTATTATATAGACTTAAAAATTAACATACTTGCAAAAGTCTAATCCAATCTTTCCTCTTTCCATCATATCCACGAGACGTCCTGGAGTAGCTACTAACAAGTGGCATCCACGTTCTAAGTCTCGAATCTGCTGACCAATATCAGCACCACCATAAACCACACAAGGACGGACTCTAGATCGGTATGAGAACTGTAAGGATAAATAAGCAAAGAAATTCTATCGATTACTAGGTCAAGACTTTTATACCATCATCAAGTGTTTCATTAGCATCCCTGATAAAGCTAAGGCTGAAACGCATACTTACTTTTCTGGCTTCTTCATAGATCTGTACTGCCAACTCTCTGGTTGGTGCCAACACCAAGGAGATTGGGTATTGTTTGCGACGCCCATACCTTCCATTTTCCTAACAGAAACAATTTACAGAGTAAACTACTTTCTAAACCACTCCTTTAAAGAAAAGTTCAGTTTCCTTTTGTATTTTACATATTACACCTGAATACTATTTCTCATTAAAGTGAAAGTGCTCTCTACAATTCCATTTTATTTGGCTGAGGGCATAGTGCAAAGAATTATTACCTTCATGGCCCTCAAAGCCTCGCCGGGACCATCTGAATAAATCTGACTCAAGATGGGCAACAGAAATGCTGCAGTTTTTCCAGACCCTATCAAGAGAAAGTATGTCAATTCATCCATTTAAAATTTTTTAAAAACCTATTTTTGAATAGACACTGATAACTTTAACTTTCTTATTAGTAACCAGTGATTTCACTTTATGCCTAAATAAATTTTCCCAACCCAAAGCTCAGCCAACACTAAGTGACTTCTTTGTTTCACCTAAAACTCAGACCCAACTTATTTTTATAAACGTTTTTATAGATTATGGCCACATCCAATAATTTATGTGTCATCTGTGGCTTCTTTTATATACCAAACAACAGAGCTGAGTAGTTGCCAACAGGGACCACAAAGCCTGCAAAAGCCTGTAACCATTATCTGGCTCTTTACAGAAAAAGTGACAGTGTTACTGTTAGCAATTAAGCTTACCTGTTTGGGCACAAGCCATCAAGTCTCTCTTCTCTTTGATAATAGGAATAGCATGCTTCTGCACTGGAGTTGGGCGAGTATAACGAGTAAGCTCGATGTTTCCCATAATAATTTCACCCATCTCGACATCACTGAACTGTCAAGAAATTCAATGGGGTTAAATAACTAGAAAAACAACCTGGAACACCCCCACTTTTGCTTTATACTAACAATAACAAAAATAACCAACAGCCAATTTGTAACTTAAATTTATAGCTGCTTTAGTTAACACACTCCTACAATGGCCCCGGGCCAAAATAACTGTCAACTCTCAGGCTTAATCTACAAGCAAGACTCAGGGCTCCTCTTATGTTTGACCTACTGCCTATTTTGGTAATGAATTATTTAAAAAAGTACGTAACACTGAGGTCAACTCTTTCCACAAACAAATGAGATGTTTGGTTTACACATCCTTTAGGAAACTCACTTAATTTTGATGTGCCCTCTAAGACTTATGCTTCCATCCATATCTTAAAACACCAAGCAAAATCACTTACACTTTCAATATGTGGAGGACAGTTGTTGCCTGTTGCCTCAACTGGAATGTCATCATATTTCTCAAAGTTAATCCCAGTGTTGCCTCCAGAAAAGAGTTCCCTAAAATCAAAAGATAGCTAAGATTATCTACTACATACCTAAGACGGTCTCACAATTAACATGCATTTCAAAAACTTACTGTTCCAAGCGTTCACTTGGTGGGAGTGGTTTTGACCAGTCATCTTCATCTGATTTGTCACACCAGCGACTATTTCCACCACGTTCAAATTTGCCAAAGCCACCCCTGTCTCCACGGCTGCCAATGCCATCATAGTCACCCCGTCCACGATCATCAAATCTGAATTGTACAAGAAATTAATCAGAATCATATCATATAACCATTATCAGATCCCTGTCACTACTCCAGAACTCGATGTGGGGGACTAACAGAATTATTCAATATGGCTAACTACCAAGATATTAACAGTCCAACTTTGGCTTATTCTTATTTTATAAATGCAGCTCACTAATTACCACACTGTATATATAATTTATATACCTTAGTACCTAAAATAGCTATCCTTTCTATTTCTAGTCATCCATCATAATCATGCCTCAAATATAAAAATCAATTATTTAAAATTGTATGTCTTTAAAATTGGCATGTAGCTCATACCTTCATTTAAAGTATTCATCCAAATATATTCATTAGCAGGAAAAAATAGCACACCAAATACTAATTGTCAGAATTATACTAAGACATCATTTAAAGGACAATTCATCTGTGTGGCAAGTTTTGGATAAAAGGTAAATAAAAAATCCTTACCTGAATTAAGATGTTTTTAAGAGTTTTAGGCCTGTTTATGAAAAATCAGAACACGGACTAACCACAGCTATTAGGCGCATGGGGTCAGTTCACCACACTTTTGTAATCAAAAATGAGGTGTTTAAAATTTGTCATATAGAAAGTTCACAATAATCTCAAAATTAGGCTAGTCACTAGATGACATTATTCTTTTAAAGACAATTAAAAGTAGAAAAATAGAGAAGAACTGATTTCATTATGCCAAAGAGCTTATTTGTATCTGATCTCAGTGTAACAGATTCAATTCAGTAAAAACCTCTTTTGTCTTTTTTTGAGACAGGGTCTCCCTATACAGTTGAGGTTGGCCTTGAACTCACTAGAGAGCCCAGACTGGCTTTGAACTCACAGTGATCCTCCTGCCTCAGCCTCCCAAGTGCTGGGATTACAGGCATGCACCACCACACCTGATTGAAGGAAACCTTACAGCTAAGAAAACACAATGTTTAAATTAAACAGACATAATGATTAGCATCCAAATGAGCGGTATCAAATTGCTATCCAATACATATACCAAAGATGAAAAAAATTGCTTACCTTCCCCTTGATCCACTCCCACGATCACTAAAGAAACTAGACTTCCCTCTTGAATCATTACGAGATCCAAAACTGCTGTATACATCCTTATCTTTGCTAGAACTCCACCCTGAACTGTCTTTGTCGTAGTATCCTTCAAAAAACAAAAAATTATTAGCCCATTATATTGTGTTATTAGAAAAATTTTGCTAAGGTATTATCAGTCTTTCTGAATTTGAAGCCCCCTACTGACTTTATCTTATGTCTGTGGGCCAAGGGCAGATAGAGGCATTCTTATCATGGATAGAAGTGAACCAAGAGTTATAGGTAGTTACCCCAACATATGCAACATTTTAAGTCTCTAGTTCTTATAGTCCAAGAATGTTCTGAATAAATACCACCCCAAAGAGGTCAATAGCTTCCCTTTAACACAATGATGACTTTATCTCACACACACACACACAACCACATTTTCATTTCCATTTACTTTATGAGTGTGAATTAGTTTACAAAGAAATGGTTGCCATTGTTTCAATGTTTCTTAAAGGTGGTTTGTATTTAGAAAATCCTTGTAACTTTCGGATTTGGTTTAGTATTTTTCAGTTCAAATAGTAAAAAAATACAGCCCACAGTACTCTCTATCTGTCTATTCATCTACTATGTGCTTGGTAAGAATCAGGAACACCTGGAAAAAGAAACCACTTTCCTACACATTCACAATATGGACACATTCCAGGGTACAGCTGTAAGTATTCAAGAGATGACAAAGCATAAAGTAGCCCAAGGACAGGTAGAAGACTTAAGACAAATAGACAGTTTAACTAGCTTCAATGACCTTATTAAACAGTCAGAAAACAATTTACAAGTTACTTTCCTCCTGCCACCTTTCACCTTTGTTAAGTACTTTTGCTAGCAAACAATGAATGAATTACAAAAGGCCAGCTATTGTGGCAACTGCCTGTAACCCCAGCACTAACCCCAGCACCCTGGAGGCTATAAAGTTAGTGTACCAACTTACCTTTAGTAGCTTCTCTGTTCCTTAAATGTGGAGGAATATAACGCCCTTCTAAAATAAATAGTAAAAATAAATTAAATGGCAACAACCTTCTACCAAAATTCCTGTCGTCCCCCTCCCCCTTCAAGACACTCTTAGCTTTGTAGTAGTCCAAACTGGCCTTGAACTTGTGATCTTCCTGCCTCAGTTTTCCAAGCACTAAAATATCAAGCATGCACCACCATGCCCAGCTTCCAAAATTCTTGCTATTAAAAAATGGTCCTGGGAAAATCTTAAAAAGAAAAAATCTCTAGCCTTTCAGTCAGATGAACTGCTAGAGAAAAACATAAATCTACTTTTATTGTAAATGGGTTGTTGCTTCATAAAAACTAACTTAAAAGTGTTTGGTTAAACAAAACCTTGACTTGAAACCCTAAGAGTAGCAACCCATAAATCAAACACATTTAACTAGCTACTAGTGGCTATTTAATTTTAAAGGACTGCGATGATTTGGGAGAACAGTCCTATAAACAGGAACTCTAACAACCTAAAAGACTGTAATAAATCAGTTAACCATTAAATGCTTTGTCTCTGTGCCATTAAGTTCAAAAACACAAAAATATATATGAAAAAGCTGCAAAGTAGAACAAATTTCAAAGAATTCTGACTTTAATTTGGGGCTTGGTGTGTTTAAAGAAAGCCAACTGTTGTTCTGTATGCAGGCAGGAAAGCAGATTACATCAGTGGTGGTAAACCTATGGCATATGTGCCACTGTCAGCTGTTTGCATCACTGAAAGCTCTATCAAGGTTTGCCATCACTGGCCTAGACTATGATGAAAACCAAAAAAGCAAATAATGTATACCCAAATAAAGTCAACTTTTTGTTGTTTTGCAGTGCTGGGGATGAAACCGAAAACCTCAAGAATACTAGGCAAAAACTACCAGTAAGCTATATAATCCCAGTACCACAACTTGCTTTACTATTTTTTTTTCTTTGTGGTACTGAGATCAAACTCAGGACCTTGCACTTCCCAGGCAGGCACTGTGCCACTTAACTATATTCCCAGCCTCTACTTTACTACTAGTAAATGCTAAAATCTTTTTCACTTCCAGGTTGAATTAAGTATTTTGAAAGTGTCCACCAAGCAGCCCCTCTTTAAAAACAAAACTTTTAAACCAGGGATACAGCTCAGCTGCACAAGCACCTGCCTTAAAACTGCCAAGGCTGAATTCAATTTCCTGGTAACAAAACACAAAAACAAAAACAGAAAAAAACTTTAAATATTTTTTTTCAACTTACGTGATTATGCAATATATACATGTATCAAACATGGCAACCCATAAACATGTACATTTTTTTAAGACAGGGTCTCACCATGTAGTTCAGACTGTCCTCTTACTCCCACCCAAGGGCTAGGATTACAGGATTGTACCACTACCCACACCTGGCTACAATTTTTAGTACCAGGGATCAAACTTACAATCTTTCACTTGCCAGGAAGGCACTTGTGCCACTGAGCTAAATCCCCAGCCCCTACAATTTTTGTTTTTATGAATCAGTTAAAAAGATTATTTTCTAGGTGTGGTGGATCACTTCCGTAATCCCAGTACTCAGGAGGCTGAAGCAAGACAATCACAGTGAGTGAAAAGGCCAGCTTATACTACACAACAAGATCCTGGCTCCAAAAAACCAAAAAAATTTAAGGTGGGGATATGTCTCAGTGGGAAAGTACTTGTCTAGTATGAGTGAGACTCTGAGTTCCACCCCCAACACCAAGAAAAAGTTGTTTTTCATTTTAAAAAGTTTATATCTAAATTCTTGAAAGACTGTTATTCCAGACATTGTGGTGCATGCCCATCATCCCAGGCTGAAGCTGTGCAACCACCACTGAGTTTGAGGTCAGCCTGGGCTACACAGTAAGTTAAATGATAAATACATTAAAAATAAGAGGTCCCCCTGTCTTGAATAAAGAAAACTGAGAAACCAGAGGTTTGGTGGAAAAATCCCTTTCTCCACCTCTCTCCCTAACAGTACTCCTGTATTATTGATATAGCATTTAAAATTCTAGCCACTATACCAAAACTCAATACATTCTTGTTCTATTATTAAGTCTCATTCTTTGAGGAGGGGGCTGGGAATCGAATTCAGGACCTCACTTGCCAGGCTGGCACCATGCTGTTAAGCTATACCCCCAGTCCTAACTCTCATATTCTTCAAAAGTACAGTGTAACTGTAGCTGACAAAAGTGCAAGTTCCCTTAAATTGAATTTAATTCTGATCAATTCACTCTATCAGAGATTAGCACATCACATCACATCACCTATAAACTGGCTCAGGATTCAAAATGGACATAGTCTTCTAAAGATAATCTGTATATTATGTAATTATCTTTATAATGATTAACTTCGTTTACTCAGAAGAACCAATTAGTTTCTTTTAGTACCAGAAAGGTCACACAATGCTGAGACTGACAAGTAATGCATAATTCTGTAACACTCAACCTATTATTAATTCTTCAGTAATAAAAGTTAGCAAATTTTAAAACTTTTAGATACAACCAAGGAAATATTAAGCTTAAATATTCAGTAAATTCATATTTGTGTTTTACTTACTACTGGCTGTACTCCCTCCAGTCTGATTATCTGAAGAGTTCAGGTCTAGGCCAGCAAACTAGGAAAGAGAGAGTGGTTAGTTAGCAGACCTACTGCTAAATTATACAGTATTAAGAAAATTAGCCCTGCACTCTAGAATTTAGCAGCGCCTCAATCGCACTCAAATACAGTAGTTGTCCTGTGGTATACACCTCATAAGACTGATAAAACTCGGAATATGACTAAGAAAGCTTTGAAGACTGTAAATCTCTTAAGAAATGAAAAATAGTACTACTTTAGATACTACAGGCGGCAGAAAAGGAAGATGCTGGTGCCAACTAATACAAGAATCTGGGTCCAAATTTCATTCATTCATTCATTCATTCATTTATTCAAAATGAATTTTTCCTGTAGCATTCCCCATAGTAAAAGCTCCCCAATCATTTGCCAAACTAATACTCAGTTATGCTGAATCCCAAGAGGCAAAGACTCACTCTACAGTTTTAAGCTACCCTTGAATTCCCAGGAGATCCTCTTGCCTCAGCTAAGATTAAATAAATACATATGCCTCCGCCACCACCAGGCCAGGCTTAATCTCGATTTTTAAATGTTCAACAGGTAAAGGATTCATCTTAGTGTCAATCATTACAAACACCGTCATATTTGGTATTATTTTAGAACTAAAAGCACACCCAAAAAATATTAAGACAAATTTTAAATTGACCACTTTTTAATTTATCCTCAAATATACCACAAGTATTTTTAACTAAGGTAATACTCTTTCCGAACAAAACATTAGCAACATACCACTTAAGTGAGCACTACATTGGGTTCAACTGTAGCTACCTATTCATTCTCCCATTTTAACTATGAGGTAAGCTGAAAGATGACGTCTTAAATGACCTTCAATACGCTAAGAGTGAAGCATTATCTTTTTAGTCTTCATTTGTACCCATCCCCTCACACTCTTAGCTAAAACCTCCATGTTCCAAAAAAAGGTCTCCTGCTATGTCCACGACTGGCCAGAAGCTACTTAACAAGCAGTATACATGCAAAAACATTTTTCTCCAGAAAAACCACGAAAGACCAAATCACAGGGTACTGTTGCCACGAGCTTGTAAGGTGTTATACCGTATTTATAAATCCTGTGTTTAAAGATCGATACTGCCAACCTGCAAATTATCAATGGAGTCACTGAACACGAGCAGATGCTACACAGTACATACACCGAACCAGCGCAGATGAGGTAAGGCTAGGGGCATCATTCTCAAATTTTCCATTAGAAAAATGCTCCCATCCTTGTTGCAGTTAAGCGATACTTTAAAGCACACCAGGAACACAAGTTCGGTTTTTAATTTTATGTTGCAGCAACATGAACTAAGACCTATAACCAATTTATAAATTTATAGGAATATTGAAATTCTCTTAGAAGTCCATTTGCTTGCTGCAGATTTTCATCTAAACTTAAGGACGACCCTGAACATACTTTTTAAATTAAATCAGTTACAAATTTAAGCTTCATTTTGCTTATAAACTTAAAGTAGACATTAGCCTGTGTCGTTGATACCCGTGTCAATAATACGGAGAACGGTTTATTAAGGAGTGATGCTCACAAAGAATAGATCATGAAATCGTCGTCCTGTCAGATCACTCTCCTAGCCTGAAACCCTTAGAAAGGATTCTGTTTAGGACTACAGGCCGGGGACTCGACATATAAAATTTTACTCCACAAGCAGCAACAAGTCAACAACAAAATTGCTTACTTCCCTTCATGCCACATTCCGGGAATTTTTCCAGTGGTGAACCCTTAGATCTAGATCTAACGTCACTCACATAAAGGTACTCAACCCGCAACACCATCCCCAAAGAAAAATGCGCAGTCCTCAGCGAAAACGCCAGTAACTTAAGCAAGGGGAAAAGAACCAAGCTGGACCCCTAACCCCGATTGCCCGCCGCGTTCAACCTCAATAGGGCCCAGCGCCACAGCGCACGCAGCGGCTCATTACTCCCTCCCCCTCCCCCTCACCCTCCCCCCTCCCTGAATTTTTCTGCGTCACAAAACTTTCCACTCCGGAAACGCGGTCCGGGAGGCCGCGGCGCCGGCTCTGCAACGACCCTACGGAAACTCAGCTGAGGCAAAAGAGCCTGCGGAAGGAAGTGCCGGAGAACAAGATACGCACTCCATCCTCTTTTCCAAGGCTTCGTCAACCCAGGACCCGCCGACCCAGCCTCTCCCAGTAGGGGGGCCACAGCGCCGCCCAGCCACCCAGCAGGACACAAAGGAAGCCGCCGCCATTACCCAGAGTGAAAGCCACCCCCCGCCCCACGTCGCCCCCTGCCACATTCCAGAGCCGCGGTCCTCGCCTTCACACAAACGCAGTAACTCCGGACGGGGCCCGGTCTCCTGGTCAGAAACACGGGATGTACCGTAGCCCTCGAGACCAAAAACGACCCTACACGCAGGCAGCCGCGCTGCGTATTCACCTCACCCACCCCACCCCCGCCCCGGGTCAATCAGTCGGGGTTCGCGCCTGCGCGTCCCCGTGAGAGCGCGCACCCCTC
>PVLA01015982.1:0-22688 GCA_004027455.1 Hydrochoerus hydrochaeris
TACGCTTTTTCAAAAATTAAGTTTATTCGTATATTTTTGGCATACGTAATGATCATGTACGTCATAGGGAATTTGTACTTGTACATGACATATTTTGATTCATTTCTTTTCCCCAACCCCCTAACCTCCCTGCAATCCCTCTACACTCACTATTTACAAAGCTTTATTTCCGTTTTGTCATTTTTGGGAGACTTTTTTTTTTTTTTTTTACCGGGGATCAAACTTACAACCTTGTGCTTGCCAGTCAGGCGCGTACATCACTGAGCTAACTCCCCAGCCCTTATTTTATCGTTTTTAATCGTGATTTTTTTTTTTGTCCTTTTGTTTCGCGCCTTCCCCACCATAGTTCTTTAGTTTTGAACAATTTCTTTGCATTTCACAATATGTACTTACATTTTGGTTCTTACTTACTCTTTCACTTTCTGAATTCAGGGAGATTGCCATGGTTAGACTTGTGCTTTTTTTTTTTTTTTTTTTTTTGAGAGGAGGTCTCATTGTGCAACAAGTCAAGCTGACCTTAAACTCATGGTAATCCTCCTGCCTTGATCCATCTGCTGAGTATTGAGATTACAGGCCTGGAACATCATGCTGTCTCATCATTTTTTCTCTTCTTTCTTCCTTTCCCCACCCTAGTTCCTCTTTTGTTTTGTGTTGAAATTTCCAAGAAGAGAAAAAGAAAATTAGGAGCCCTGGGGTGATATCACACAACTAGGCTTCTGCAGTTGTAAGGCCTGCACTTTTGGGTTTTTTCTTTGAGAGGAAAACTTTCTGTGTAGTTCAGTCTGCCCTTGAACTCATGGTGATTCTCCTACCTCAGGCTGCTAAATGATGGGATGACAGGCCTGGGACATCATGCCTGCCTCAACTTGTGCAATTTGTTGAACCTCAGAATTGAGGTTTGTCTTAAAGACTGGAGGAAACTGCTGTTTTTATTAGCCATTTGGACATTGGCACAGAGATGTCTGATCTGTATTGTTGTTTTCTTCCATCCTCAAATGGATATTGTTTTCTTTGTTTCCTAGAGGAAGGAAGTAAGATGAGAGTGATTTAGTAAATTTCCCAGTCACCCTGGTCCTGGGTTTTAAAGTACAACAACCAAGATTCCAATGGGAATACAATCACAGCTTTATTGTTGAGTATCAAGTAGATAGAAACGATATAACAAAATGATCAAAGAATTCATTTTGAAAAGGTAAATTGATAACTCGTGTTTTTAGGAGATCTGTTTTGTTATCATAAGGGAACTCTGGTAAATTTTACTAATCAGGTGTTTATTCTTTATACAAACAAAGAAACAACTAAACTAGTTGCATTATAAAGTGTCTTGAATCATTGGTCAAAGAAGTAACTTACTCTTATTTTGTAAAACAGCAGAGCTGTATGTGTCGGATCGAGAGGGAAATGATGCTACAGGAGATGGAACCAAGGAGAAACCATTTAAAACAGGTCTAAAGGTAGTGTCTCTTCTCCTAGAAAAATGACTTTGTGTTTATTAATGACTTTTTTCAGTAACTTGTGACGTGTCAAGAATTTTATTTTAAGCACTAGATTTTGAAGACAAATCTTAGTAAAGGGAAAATAAGGAATACTATAGAAGGTCCACCAAAAAAATTTATATACACTTCAGAAAAAGAAAAATAATAAAGCTAATGGGTACCACTTTTTGAACACTTATTATAACTGTAGAAGTAAAGGTAACTTTTCTCAATCTCATGATGTCTCAATAAATTTAGTATTTCTTTTTCTGAACCATGTTTAAATTTTTTTGGCAGACTCGGTAGATATGTTGGTTTAAGAGTGCTGGATGATTGGAATCTAAACTTACTTGAACATTTAAAACCTATTTCCTGTTCTTGTTCTTCTTCTTGTTCTTGTTGTTGTTGTTGTTGTTCTTCTTCTTCTTCTTGTTCTTCTTTCTTCTTCTTTTTTGGTACCGGCGATTGAACTCATGACCTCATGCTTGTGGGCCAGGCATTTATGCCACTGAGCTAAACTCACAGCCCTCTTCTTTTTTTCACTACAAGTCTGGATATTGGTTTTTTTCTAATTTATCTGGTTGCTGGTTTTTCAGTTTTTATAAGAATAAAAATCCTTTCGTAGTCATGCTGAGCTCCTGATTTGGTAAGAGGCCTGTTGCTGAACGTACTTACACGCAGTAGTGACCCTGAACCTTATACCTCCGAAGAATACCTAATTTCTGTCACTACACCCAAGAATGCACACATTTGTCAGAGCAGACTCATATTTGGAACTCAAAGTAGAATTTCAATTTATTGATGTGCTGCTGTTTCTTGGGTACTAAAATGCTCTAATGAGATCCACATATTTTCTCTGAGAAGACTTAAATAGAAAACAAAATACAGGCCAAGATGTCCTTCAAGAGTGTGAACTCACATGCATGTTCAGTAATAGTTACAGCCATCTTAGTCACACAGCTTCCTATTGAACTGAATTCTAAAATCCATTGTCTGCACCTGCCACATAAGGACATGGTTAAAGTCCTCTTCCTTGAAAAAACACAGCTCTGACACTCCTTTTCCTGTGCATCCATACCTGGACAGTTCCCTTTTTGTTAGCTGTGACCCAACATGTACAGTAATATCTTAGTGTGCAAACATAACTCATTTTGGAAACATGTTTGTGATCTATGAGGGCCCTGATACAGGAATAGCAGTCTCCTGCTCAGGGGTATGACCACAGAATAAAACATAGTAACTGTAATCCCCTTTACAAATGAAACAAGGTTAAACATTTCCAAAGTGCACAGCTACCAGATAAACATTACCATTCCAAAAGTTACAAAGGGAAAAACAAAGCAAGTGCAAAATCCAGTAGGGGGAAAATTAAGTCTTAGAGCTCCATGATGAGCATTTGAAGCAATCTGGTTGTAAGCGCCAAAAGGCTTAGGTGATTGGGATTTCAGCTCCTACAGTTTCTCTCTTAAGCCCCCTCTGCTCAGTTTTTGTAGCTTTCCTTGGATGATCCACATTCCTGGCTTCTCCAAACTTCTGGGGTCTCCACTGCACCTTTGGCTTAACCCTTACATTTTTATATATTGTCCTCTCAGGGCACACTGCTTGGCCTCCCAGGCCTTTTGAGATCGAGGTGGAAGCCATCTTACCCTCAGGATTTGTGCGTTTTCCTTGTACCTAAAATCAGCACCACGTGGATACCGCCAAGGTTTGCTGCCAGCTGGAGCAGTAGCCAGACTTTTCTCTCTCTTGGCTCTAGGGGTCGAGTGCCTGGATCGCTGGGCTCTGTGCACCTGAGTGTGAGGAAAAATTTCTCTATGTTGCTGCCATTCTGGAACCTGGTGTGGCTGCTGCCATTTTGGAACCTCATGGTTGCTGCCATTCTGGAACCTCATGTGGCTTCTATCGCCATTTGGGAGCATGGTTCACTGCAGCTTTTTCCTCTGAGCAGTCTTTGACTTTTGCAGTTTTGAGGCTGCAAAGGATGGAGACCCGCTGCTTCCTGGTATGCCCCTGGCCATCCTTTTTATTTCTCTATTCCTTCTCAACAGTCAAGGTGTCAGCTCTGTCTTTACAATCCACGGCTTTACTGGAGTTTTCCTTCTGGCCAAACTCACAGTATTTTAAATTATCCTGCTGGGTTCTTTGCTCTTGATTTGCAACATAAATCTGGCTAAAACCCCCAACAATAGCCATGTCACTGACTATATCCCACTGCCTTGAAATTTTCTTTGCCAGATTAATCAGTCCTCCACCCTTAATCTCCATCACAGGCAAAGTCTCTGGATGAGCAAAATGCAGGCAAACTTTCTGCCAAACCATAGCACACATTGTGGGGAGTCCAACAACCAATGCAGTCCTTCCTAGCAGAAACCTCCTGAGCCTGGTCTTTACCGGCAGGCTTTTTATCCACCTTGTAGTCTCCTGGGCTCTGACCAGAATCTCCTCTACAGAACAGCCTAAGATGTTTCAGCTCTGTGCATGCAGGTGACATCTCCGAACCTTTCCAAACTGCCCACAAGCCATTTCCAAAGGCTCTTGAACCACATGGTCAGGTATAGTCACAGCAGTGACACCATTCCTCCGGTACCAAATTCTATCTTAGTTACTTTTTACTCGTCACTGAGACAAAATACTTGATGCCCAAAGTTGGGGAAGGAAAGATTTATTTCTTACAGTTCTTGGAGGGTTCAGTCCATACTAAGTTGGCTCCAAGGCAGGTTGGTATGGTGGGGCTGCAGTTCATGGCAAACAGCAAGCCAGAAACCGTCAAGAGAGAGAGAAACACACACCTTCCTGCCTTTACATCATCTCCTTGCTCCACCCCTAGGTGGGTGTAGCATTCACATCACCAATTGGAGTGCTAGGCAATGAACAAATCACAAACACATAATCGCATGAGGCTTGGGGGCCACTGACATAAACCATGATAAGGGGCAAAGAAATAACCTATTCAGCTCTGAACATATCAATACATTGAGAATAGGACCAAGTTTATCCAAAATGGAGATAGTTGCTCTTATTTTCAAGGAGAGTGTTTGGGTATAACTGTGGTTGAGGAAGCTATAGCTTCCTAAAAGGTGGGCTTGGTCTTACATATGTTCAACACCTCTTTGCTATAGTGGGGTCCAACATATTTAGAAGTTGGTGAGGCTCATTAAGCATCAGGTAAATCTGGACTTCATGTTTGTCTAGATCAACCTGAATATCTACCAGGCTTGAGATGTTGTCTTTCTGGGGGAACCTTTGGTAAAACCTTTGGTCTCAGGCTTTTGGGACAGTGCAGCTTGCTCTGGCAGGAAAAAGGCAGCAGGCTTCTGGGGTGTTAACTTTCTTTCATCCTTGATTTGTGGGCAGGGATCCCTGGGTCTCTCCATCCCCTTGTTCTTTGCATGTGCAATATGAATGCCCTCAATGAACCCTGTTGCCCAAACTCGATTATTAATATCCTTGAGGAAGATTCTAACCTGCAAACCGAACCTGTGCGAGTACCCAGTTCTGCAAGCTTTTCACTTTTTTTCTGTTTAAGTTGATGAAGTTGTCGTTCTGGACCCACTAGTGAGAGGATTTGGGTCTTTTGTTCTAATTGCTGTGTCTGACCCATCATACCATCCTCCTCAGAGTCCTATGGTCTCACAACCCCAATGTGGACAGTACACTTCTCTTTCATTACAATTTCTCCTTTTCACCTTAGGACACATATATAATCCATGGGCGACCAGGTCTATGTCACCCTTTGTGCCTTTTCTTGTACCTTCCATACAGGGAAGCTGTCTGTAGACCCTCTGTCTCACCACCAGTGGGGGTTCCAAAAATGGCATATGGGAATAACAGATACAACAGATTGTTGGTTGCAAGGGAGATGTTGTGCTATTAAAGCCTGTTTAAGTCCTGTAGAGTTCACTTGTGGGTGAGCAGTGATGTAATTACAGCGATGCTCCCCAAGTTCATCTGGGGTGACCATTCTTATCTGTGAACTGATGTCATCAAACTTTATCAGCAAGACGAGCTGGAAAGGTGAAGCCTGGGTGGTCATTCTTAGCCATGGTCCCAGGAGTTTTAAACAAGTGAGCAAACAGTTGAGAGTGCTTAGTCGAGTAACTACAACTAGGTAGAAAAGAACCAAAGCAACCTTTTCTGGAATTCCCAACTCCTGGGGATGCAGTCCAAAGTAAAACAGCAAACACCAGGACCACTGGGAGGCAAAGGACCAAGAATTCAGTGGGATAGCAGTACATTGAAGCCATCTCTTGATGGGATATATTTTAGTTACAAGAGGCACCAGAATGGTCAAACCCAACGATTGGCAAAGACAAAGAGGTACTGTGTCCTTCATCTTTATTAGGTGCACAGCTTGATTGGTTGTGCTGATGGGCTGCAGAAAGTGGTGGGGATGAACTGATCACTCTGGAAAGGTTTAAGAATTGAGGAACAGTGCATTTTTGAAAAGCACATAATAGCAGGTCATGGTTTACTGTATCTGCTTATTAGTAATCTGAATGTCTGCTAAATAGACTACTGAGGTAGAAGGCATTTGGACTCGAGTTATAAAGGTCCTCATCTACCATGTTATCTGAGGCGTCCAAACTTCAGACTGTTAAGTCTCAGCTCTAGCATTTGGCTTAAAGATTAACCTGTGCTTAAGGCAATTGAGGATGTCACTGTAAGACATGTAGGCCTAGGACAGATTCTCATTTTATTTTTGTGCCACTTTATTAATATTATCACCTGCTCTGTACAGAATCAAACTGGTCCTCAGTAGTAATCCAAAACTCTTATATATCGAAGCAAATTTGCCTATAAGAAGTAGAGTATATCCGCCCCTTGGAGTCACAGTTCAGAGTTCACAGCCTCAGTCATTCACAGATTTTTCCTTAGTACCTGTCTAGTGAATGTTCCAGAAACACCCACAATTGAAAACTGCAAATATCTTCAGCAGTTGTTTTTTTGATGGGAGGTTTGCAAGTAGCTAATCCAAAAGCATTATTTCAGTTCTCCTTGCTTGCTGTTGGCATGTAACCAATCTCTGAGAGATGCTCCAGCATTCCCACATCACAACAGTTTGCTATACTGCCAGAGCTATCTGGAGTGTTCTTGGTTTTCTTCTTAAAGTCTTTGTTAGGATTTTCTGGCACAGTAGTAGAGAAGCAAAAGGAAAGAGAAAGTGGATTTATTGAGGATGCAGAGGAACCCACACCCAAGGGGGTTTGGCTTTCTCTTCTGACCCGATACAGATGGGGCAGAGGGTTATATGACCTCTGGAAGTGACGCATGGAGTGAGCTTTAATGACTTGTAGGATCTGATTGGAATTTTCTTCATGGGCAAACGGGAAAGGAAGCTGAAGGGGCTTCAAGGAGGAAGTGGTTGTTAGGGTGTTTTGCTTTGGCCTTCCACCATGTTAGACCACTACCATAATGTACAGTAATTCATGCTGGGCAAGAACCTCTCAATCCTAAAATGCCGCCAAAATACCCCATACCTTATATAGCTTCTGGCAGTGAACATAAGTACCAGAAGACGTTTTAAGACACTCCCAGAGAAGATTGAACTACTGGATTTGCTCTGGAAACTAAAAAGTTACACTCTGGTAGCATAATAGATGGTTGTTTTTGTGTTTTGTTTTGTTTTTTGATCTTTTTGAGATGGTCTCACTGTGCAGTTCAGGCTGCCCTTAAATTCACTTTGTAGCACAGGCCGGTCTTAATTTGCAGTGATCCTTCTGCCTCAGCCTCCTGTGTGCTGGGATTACAGCTTTTTTTTTTATCTTTTTGAGACAGGGTTTCACTATGCAGTTCAGTTTGGCCTAGAACTCACTTTTTAGCCTAGACTGGCCTTGGGCTCACACCAATCCACCTGCCTCAGCCTCCTGAGTGCTGGGATTACAGATGTGCGCCACCATCCCCAGCCAATATAGGTATTTTTGACCATATTTGAAATTTGCGGTTTTTTACAGTTTGTGGGTACTCTAGGAATAAAAAAACCTCTGCAAATTTCAGAAGTCTGTTGTAATAGAAATTCAGATTTATTCCACAACCCAAAAATACCCTTATAAAAATGTTCATGTGACTGTAATATATATAAAATAATAAAACATGGAATACAAAGACAAATAAAAAAATTAATGTGCAGTTACCTTTGAAAACCTTCATGGCTGGTATGAGAGAGACAAAAGAGGAGGGTTACCGTGTAGGATGACTTTGAATCACTGCTGTCTCTTGGCTCAATGGAGTATTTCTTTTAGTACAACTTTAGCAAGGAACCTACCTGTGGACACTTGCTTTTGCCTCCTTTTCAAGGATTTCGCACAATTGTGACATTGTATGGTTATTAGAGAGATTTATTCCTCACACTGCTGCAGCCTTACTCAGCTGGTACTTTTTCTACAAAATCTTGTAATGTTTACCACATTTTACACATCTTCCTAAACTCATTTGAACTGAGTGTTCCTGTGCCCTTTACTCTTCCTATGCAGACAACCCCAACCCCATAACCTTTTGCTGTTGGGAGAGAATCACTCCCAAACCCATGTGTGGGGGAGAAGCACTGACTTAGTTGTGATCAGGTGATGTTTGGTGTCATGTACTCCTTGTTCAAGACATTGCAAGACATTGCTCTTAAAATTAAAATTTATTAGAAATGTCTCCTCATCTTATGGAGCACTCACACAGGTTACTCACAATTCAAGGTTTTATTGTATTTAATTATCAATTCTTCCTAATCTGGGAATAGTCTCACCTCTTTCAGATTAAACCATATAGTTGTACTTTGGTGTGTCACGCACAGTCTTGCTTTTTATTTCTTTTTTTTTCAGTACTGGGGATCAAACTCATGATCTCATGCTTGCCAGGAAAGTGCTTGTGCTGCTGAGTTAAATCCCTGGCCCCCCCCTTTTTTTGTACCGAGGATCGAACTCACGACCTAATGCTTGCCAGGCAGGCACTTACGCCACTGAGCTAAATCCTCCAACTTTGCTTTTTATCTCTTAGAACAAAATCTTTCTTTTTTGGTACCAAGGATCAAACTCAAGATCTTGTGCTTGCCAGGCAGGCGCTTAGAGCAATGAGCCAGAGTATTTTTTTGGTCTTTTTTAAAAACTATGTTCTTTTTTTGGTACCGGGAACTGAACTCAGGGCCTTGCACTTGCCAAGCAGGGGCTGCACCGCTGAGCTACATTCCTGACCTGAACAAAATCTTTCTTTCTTTTTTTTTTTTTTTCTGGGTTATTTGGATATCCCTACAAAACTGACTACGTTAATTTAAGTTAACGAACATTTGCAGAAGTTTAAACTATCAGCAAAAATGTCCTGTTGGAGGATTGACAGTTGAGCTTTTTCAATATCAGTGATATGGAAGGAGGGATCAGAACAAACTGGTAATAATCGAATATTGAATTGCCTACACATAGAGCCAGGCATCATTTAGTGACAGGATAAAGTGTCCTTGTACAAACAGAGGTGGTTTTGTTGACATTAGGTGATGCAGTCTTAGGAGACATAGTTGGATTGATTGAAGCGTTACATGGTGTGTGATGATACACTCTGATGTCTAATCATGGGTGGATTCTTGGTTGTTTTATGAAGATTCATATTCTTTCCTTGTATTCACTGACTGAAGATTAAAGTTCCTCTTTTCCTTTTTTATTAATATATGTTTGCAGTACATAATGGTTACATTCATCATGAAAGCTGGTACACATAAAAGACACATCTGTCTCGCTTCCCCTCCCTGTCCTCTCAGCTGAACCGTTTCCATCTGCTGAACGCCCCTAACCTCCCTCCATCTCTTTTTTTCTATTTAACTTTTACTCATGTAGCACATTTTCTTTATCCATTCAGCTGTTGGTGAATATATAGGCTGCTTGCACATTTTAACTATTGTGAAATGTGCTGCTATAAAGAGAGGTATGCATTGAAATATGATGTCTTGAACTCTTATAGGAAAATATCTAGGAGGCAAATAGCTGAGTCAAATAGATTTTTTCGTTTTAGTTTTTTAAGGAGTTTCATTCTTATTTCGTAATCACTCATGGTTTAGGTTTCACCAGTACAAAGGGTTCCTTTTTCCCTATAGCCTAACAAGCATTTGTTTTTATCTGATTTCTTTATGATAGTCATTGTGTAATAAGATGAAATCTGAAGGTTATTTTAATGCGCATTTTTCTAAAGGAGTGTGATGTCCACTATTTTTTGTGTATTGGCCATTTGTATTCTCGAGCAGTGTCTATTCACTTCAGCTGTGCATTTTTTGATGAGTCTTTTATTTGGGGGTTTAATTATTTTGAGTTTTTTGTGCTTTCTAAATATTATTCTTTTATCAGACATAGGTTGCGAAAACTTTCCCATTCCCAGAGTTACATTCACTCTGATGGTTGTTTCTTTTCCTGGGTACCAACTTTTATAATTTGATTTAATCCCATTTGTTGATTCTGGTGTTATCTCTTGTGCAGTTGGGGTTCAGTTCAGAAAGTCCTAGCCTGTAGCTATGTCTTTAAGAATGTTACTTTTTTTCAAATCTTCCAGCAGGTTAAGTGTGTCTGTTTTAATATTTAGATCTTTGATCTCTTTGATTTTATTTTAGTACATGGTGAGAAATGTGGGTTAGATTTAACGTTCAGCGTGTGGATAAGCAGTTTCCCCAGCACTATTTGTTAAAAAAGGCCATCGTTCCTCCTGTGAAAGTTTTGGCTCCTTTGTCAAAAGTCAGGGAGCTGAATTTGCTTAGAGTTGTTTCTCCATGCTCTGTTTGTTCATTGATCTACGTGTCTGTGTTTTTGCCAGTACCGTGGTATACTCTGTCACTGTAGCTTTGTAGTATTAATGTCCTTTTAGAAAAGGTTGATTTTTGTATGATGTAGGTCTGGACTCCAGAGAGAATAATTCATTGCATTTTCCTTTGTTCTCTCTCCCTACCCAAGGCTTTGATGACAGTAGGAAAAGAACCATTCCCTACCATTTACGTAGATTCACAAAAAGAAAATGAGGTAAGAGGAACCCAAAACTTTGTAGAATTATACGTTGCGCATAAATTTTGAATTGAATTTACATATTGAACAAACAGGGTTCTTGGGTGAAGTTATGTATCTGTCTCTCTCTGCAGAGGTGGGATGTTATTTCTAAATCACAAATGAAGAACATTAAAAAACTGTGGCATAGGGAACAAATGAAGACTGAATCCCAGGAGAAGAGAGAGGTGACTAATAATTTACCACCATTCATGTTTTACAAGTTAGAATGCTAGAAGCCGTGTTAACGACGTGACTTGTTAAAATTAGGCAGAAGATAGTTTGCGAAGAGAAAAGAACCTGGAAGAAGCCAAGAAGATATCCATCAAAAAAGATCCAAGTCTGCCAGAGCCAAAGTGTGTAAGTGTGTGCGTCATGGTCATGTCATGTCATTCATTGTGGCTTTGAGTGGTATGCCACATCCTTTGTTCCCTTACATCGTTTGTCTTTCCTTCTAGAATGGAGAGAGAAAGATTTTAGGGTAGTGTAAAGCTTGTTCTCCAGGTGTTCGCTTTAACCCAGACAGAGCTTTGTGATTGCTTGTAAAATATATTCTCTTCTGACTGAAGCCCAGCAGACTTGGGATGCAACCCAGGCTGTGCTGTGTGGTGTCGGTCCAGTGAGTTGACCCCCTCTGGTATGTGTTTGTCACTGTAAGATGAGCAGGTAGAAATGCATGATTTTTCTAAAGTGTGTGACTCTGTGAAATTGGATTCATTCTTTCCTTCTGGACCCAAACACATTGCTCCCTATGAAGGTACATGTTTTGTGTCGTGGTCATTTTGCTGGCAGTTGTTATTTTCCCTATTTAGTGATGGAGCTGTTTTCTTGGCTGTGTTCACCACCCGCTTCCTCTGTCCATCTCCTCTCGCCTTCATGTTTGAAAGAGGAAGTCTTTTATTTAGCATCCAAGTCCCAGCCTGTATTGAGAGGCTGTGGGGTGATGGAAAGGCCCTGTGTGGCTGGGATGGTTCCTCCTGGGGGAGCAGGGGCTCTGCTTGTGACAAATTGAATTTGTTTAATAACTGATTTTGTGTAGCAGTATCTGAAACCTTTCTGGGTGCGTCTCACTGCCAGTTTTGCATTAAGAGAAGACTTGGATTTCTTTTAACCATTTTAATATGGTGCAGGTTTTAGTTCTAACCTGCTTAGCCACTGCCTCCAATTAGTATTATTTTTGAATTTTTTAACACTTTATTATTGCATGATTCAAGTTAATGAGAACATTTGTATGTAATAAATGACATAATATTACTTAATTTTGCTTCTAGGTGAAGATCTGTGCATTAGAAAGGTACAGAGGCCAAAGAGTAAAGGTGTTTGGCTGGGTCCATAGGCTTCGTAGACAAGGTGAATGGTACTACTTTTGTTTTCTTCTTTTTGGTTCAGTTTTCTGTTCTTTTTGTTGTTGTTTGATTTTGTGGTACAAACTTTTACATGGACATAGTTATTTAAATACTCAATTAGTTGTTATTTAATGTGGCTAAGTTTCAAAATTATGTTAAGTTCGTTGTAAACTATTAGCAACTACAGTGTCATGTGTAGTCAGTTTTGTCAAACTGAATTTTCATTATTTAATGAAAAAGAGGAGATATGGTAGAGGAGGGCCAGATCCTGATCTCAAATGTGTCTGTACTGTTTAATTCTTTTTTCATTTTTGGTCCTGGGGGTCAGACTCAGTACCTCCTGCTTGCCAGGCGCAGGTGCTTATGCTGCTGAGTTTAATCCCCAGCCCTTTGTATTGTTTAATTCTTAAATAATGAGCATGTTTGCATTCTGCTTCTCCTTTGGTGCAGGTGTTTGTGTCCTTTTCTGCAATTCTAAGGATCACACCAGGGGCAGTGTACCACTGAACTGCATCCCTACCCCTTTTTATTTTTTATTTCTGAAATGTGGTATGGCTAAGTTGCCCAAGGAGGCCTCTGACCTCCTTTGATCAGTGCAGGGATTACAGGTGTGTGCACCTCTGTGCCAGCAGCTTCTTCCGTTATTTCATGACATGTGATTTTTATGGTGATTATTAACTCATTCCTGGATAAGATGGAACATAAATGCAGGGTTGGTCTGTTCCGCGATATTTGTGCCCCTCCCACGCACTTTGCTCTTGGTGTCCAGGGGGTTTAACAGTGAGTAAGATGTAATCCTCAGCTCATTGGTTACCATCTTGCTGGCCCATGGCCATGTGGATCTTGAAGAATAAAGTGGTTTATACATGTTGCGTGGCAGTGCTTCTGGGCATTTCAAAGTAAGGGGGTCATGTGGGAGCTTGATCTTCCCAGGCTTAACCTTGAAGTTTCCTTTTTCTAAGATTAAATTCTAAGAAGTCTTGTGTGGTCCCTTGAGAACAGTGTGGCTAAACTTGTATTTCTCATTTTTAGGAAAGAATTTAATGTTCCTGGTGTTGCGAGATGGTACAGGCTATCTTCAGTGTGTCTTGTCAGATGATTTGGTAAATATTTTGTTTGATTTATGGCTGAAAATTAGAATTCCTTTATTGTTAGTTTTAAGGGTTATGGACCTATAGACTTATTTTACACTTTTATTTTGTTCACAGTGAGTATACATATCAAAGTATCATGCCATGTAGCATAAATAGAAAAACCTTGGTTTGTTATTTATACTTTAGTCGAGCTGGGAGAGCTTTTATGAAAATCTGTAACATGTGACGTATAGAACAACATAATGTGTCTTTATGGCCCAGTTTTAGTTAATACCAATGTATGGCCAATCCTGATTTGATGTTGCTGTCCCTGACATCATATCATTTCATTCAAGTTTACTTTTTATGCAATTTTAAGAAACAGAAACTTTTGTTTTCAGCACTGTGTGTGTACTCAGGGCCGTAAACTGAGCCCTTTATCGCAGCCCTCTTTTGTTTTGATGCAGGGTCTCACTAAATTGCCGAGAGTGGCCTTTAACTTATGCTCTTCCTCCTTGAGCCTGCCAACTAGCTGGACTATACTGGTGTACTTTTGTGTCTAGTTAAAATAACTCCTTTTTCATGTACAGTACTTTCCTGCCATTATCCACCTCCCACCAAATTAACAGGAAGCCTAATATTACCTAAATTGCATTAGAGTTTCCTGATTGATTCATAATACCTTTTTAGAGTTGGTTGATTGGAATGAGGATCCAGACAACCTCTCCATCTTGCATTTAATGGATATAATTCCAAATTTGGTTGATTATATCATTGTGGTATAATTTAAAATGTTTCTCTATTCTCTATATGATTAATAAATAGTAATTAAGTCTGGTTAGGTTCTGTTGTTTGTGTTCTGTTTTCCTGATATGACTACTTCATAGGGAAGTAGTTTGCATTATATCAAAAGGCATATGATGTCTGGTTGTATTTTATATAATTAGTGTGTGTAGGTGTTGACAGACCAGTCCTCCATTGTCAAACTCCTTATCACCATTCTAATGACTTCAAGTTTTGATCATCAAAGTATAGAAGGGCTTTATTAATTAAATGGTCTCCATTTACCAATAAAAATGAACTGTCCAGATAAATTTAAGGGCACAAGAGCAATGTCATTTATACTTATACTGTGTATGTTTGTAAAGTTGTACTCGTATGTCTGTTTACCTGTATGAACAGTCAGGTGACCCTGAGCAACACAGCTCCATTGTGAGAAATGAGCCTAGGCTATTTTATGTTATACAAACATCATAGAATACTTGCATAAACTACAACAGCGATCGTGCCACTAGGTGTTATGATCTTATCAGGTGACCACCAGATACACAATATATTTTTACCAACAACATTGTTACGTATTCTATGGATATATTGATACATCTCTCTCTCTGCCCTAAGAATAATTGTTCTTTCTTAATACTAAAAAGCAGTGCCAGCCGTACTCCTTATTTTAGTACTCTTTGTCTGTGCATTTTGTTTCTAATACTCCTATTAGTTTTACCTGTGTTAAAGTATGTTAATATTATTGTGACAGCTTCATGTGAACTTTAATCCTTTTACAGTGTCTGTGTTACAATGGAGTAGTCTTGTCTACCGAGAGTAGTGTTGCAGTATACGGAACACTGAATCTTATCCCAAAGGGGAAGCAGGTAAGTGAATTGAACTTCTCATTGAGTGAATAGAGAGTTGTTTGTTTGTTTGTTCTCAATGTCTTTATTTGTACTTTGGTGTTTTTTTTTTTTGTTGTTGTTGTTGTTGTTTTGGTACCAGGGATTGAACTCATGACCTTGTGCTTACCAGGCAAGCACTTGAATCACTGAGCTAAATCCCCGGCCCTGTACTTTGGTTTTTAGCATATAAATGCACAAATCTGAAGCATTTCTAAGTTTAGTAAACCTTTTCCAGTAAAACATGTACACTTTATAGTGTGTCTTCCTCTTGTTTTATGTTGCTGTAACAGACTATGAGGAAAAGAAATTGATTTCTTGTGCATTCTGGAGGCTGGGCATTTCAGGGCAGAGAGGCTGCATCTAGTGAGGGCCTTCATGGTATGTCATAGGATAGCAACGAGAGAAATGCTTCAGGTAGAAATCGAGATAGGACTGTACTCCTTTTTATAACAAACACAGGCTTGTGATAACTTACAGCTAACCTGGTCTCCAGGTCATGAATTAATCCACTTGTGATCTAAGCCCCATGTTAAGCCCCATTTTCTCATTGCTGAGACAAAATACCCAACATCTAAGGTTAAAGTAAGAAAGGTTTATTTAGCTTACAGTCTGTAGAGGTTTCAGTCCACAGTTGGCTGGCTCCAAGACAGGCTGGCATGGAAGGGGCATTGCAGTGGAGAATCATTTTGTGGTGGGCAGAAGACAGTAACATAGAAAAGCGGCAGCAAGCAACAATAGTATCCCCCTTTCTGTCCTTTATAGTCTACCCAGAGTGGGCCTCCTCCTTACCTACACCCAGAACTGTGCCAAACCATTCAGTGGACTAATTTAATAATCACACACTCTTGATCTCAGCATCACACACTCTAGATGCAACCACCTTTGAAGAGTTGTGTGAGGCTTTTGGGGAGACATCTAGACATAAGCCCTCACATTGCATCACTGAGCTGTGTTCATTGGTAGTTTAATATCCTTGCTTCTTTTATAATGGACAAAATTAAAACTACAGTACAACTCATACGATAAAAAGAACTCAGATTTTCAGCATCACAATTCATGATTGACATCATGGGTTTTAATGGAGCCATTTTGTATTTGTGAATAAATTTTCTGGTAGATGGTAATAAATATTTTACACCAATCCAAAGAATTTCAGAAAAGAGTAGTCTAAATCTCAGGGATTCTGAACAGACTTTGAAAGCTTGATATTCAGAGAGGTGTTTGTTTAATAGCCAAAGACACATAACATATGCCAGTTACTGTAATTATACTTCAGATAACTATTTGTTGGCTAAGAAAGACTATAAACACATGTGTACATTAACCATAAGAAACACCACACAGCCCTAATCACCTAGAAATACTTTAAGATCTCAGAATACATGTAAAAGAGCATGAATAATATGATCAAAGTTCACCTGGTTGATTTGGAAGTGCTGTGATTGCAAAACCGAGTGGCTGTCATGCTGTTACTTGGTGTCCAGTGTGTAGTACAAAGATAATTATATGTTCCATATTCCGTGGTGTCCTTTTTTTTTGTACCAGGGATCGAACTCATGATCATACCGTGGCCAGGCAGACACTTATGCCAGTGAGCTAAATCCCCGGCTCATAGTGTCTGTTTTAAAACTGAACTGCTTATATGGAATTCACAGGAAGAATTCACCAGTTTTTATATATGTGTATGTGTGTGTGTGTGTATATATGTATATATATATATATATGTATATATATACATACATACATATAAACATATATGTAAACCTATATATATATATTTGTGCATGCATTATTTTCTTTTCCTCTTTTTGAGACAGGGTCTCTCTATGCAGTTCAGGCTGGCCTTGGGCTCACTTTGTACCTCAGGCTGGTCTCAAACTTGTAAACAATTCTCCTGCCTTACTTAGCCTCCCAAGTGCTGGGATTACAGAGTTCACCACCATACCTGGCTGCATGCAGTAGTTTTTCCTGTGAAGATTAGCAGCTTTTAGCAAAACTTTTACATTTTCAATTTTTAATGTGGATAAATGGGTTAAATTATTGGGCAAACACTAGAAAGATATACCAAAATATTCACACTAGTTAGTATTTCTCCATGTTGTAAGAGTAAAATTTATTTTCTAGTTCCTGTTTTTTCATTTTAAAACAGAGTGTGACTTAATGATAGATATTGGGGGGTAGGAAGAAAATGCTCAAATAGGAAGGGAAACAAGGGAAAAAATAGGAGGAAAAAAATGACACAAAACTTGTAAGGGGCGGAAGTTTGAAGGGAAGGGAGAGGAATGAGAAAAAGAAGAAGAAAAAAGATACATTACTACAGGTGAAATTACCTGTGATGAACATGATCATTATTTGTAGTAAGCGTGTACCAATAAAACTAATTTTAAAAATGCAAACTCAAAAGGAGGAGTTTGGGCATATTTACTCTAAATGTAGTATTAAATCTGAAAAATGTTGAGATGAAATTGAATTACTTTTTTTATTTGGAAAAACAAGGCTACTTATAATGCAGTTCTTAGAAAGCTCCTCTTCTCTAAAATTCAGACATACCGTCTTCAGTCCTGTTCCGTGCTTGCTTCCTTCTCCCTTCCCATGCTTGTCCTCACTCTGCTTTCTTTGACTCGTAGGCTCCGGGGGGCCATGAGCTGAGCTGTGACTTCTGGGAGCTCATAGGCTTGGCCCCTGCTGGAGGAGCTGATAACCTGATCAACGAGGAGTCTGATGTTGATGTCCAGCTCAACAACAGGCACATGATGATCCGGGGAGAAAACATGTCCAAAATCCTGAAAGCACGTTCTGTGATCACTGCCTGCTTCCGAGAGCACTTCTTTGACAGGGGCTACTACGAAGTGAGTGTGTGTTGGGCGTCTTTTGCAAACCTTCTCTCTTGGCTGTTGTGAGCCTTGAAGAGCAGTCTTCTTCACAGCAGGCCTTTGTTCTGTCCTTCCCGTGTGAACAGGTGACTCCTCCAACACTAGTGCAGACGCAGGTTGAAGGTGGCTCCACACTCTTCAAGCTGGACTACTTTGGGGAAGAGGCATTTTTGACTCAGTCCTCTCAATTGTACCTGGAGACCTGCATTCCCTCGCTGGGGGACGTGTTTTGTATTGCGCAGTCATACAGGGCAGAACAATCCAGAACACGAAGGCACCTGGCTGAGTATGACATTGTCTTTTTGTTGGTCTTTCTGTTTAGAAAGTACATTGGGGAAGAAAGCTTGATGTAGGTAAATGATATCTCTATTTTTACAATGCGCATGTTAGGAGGCTAATGCAGGTTTGCCTTTTAGGCCATTGAAAGGTGTGTTTTTCCCTTTGCCCTGATCTCTGTGAGTTCTGGAATAAAGAAGAAATCACTGCTCAGCGAGTTGCAGGGGTGTCCAGACTAACTTGCAGCCCTGGGAGTTGGGTAGTGGTGTTGGAATTTTGGACTGTTTTGCAGTGTGCCGATCTTTGCTTGAAGAAACTTAGTATAAAAGAAGAGCAACTCTGAGCCAGTCTTTTTTTTCAGGTACACTCACGTGGAAGCAGAGTGTCCCTTCCTGACCTTTGAGGACCTCCTGAACCGGTTGGAGGATTTGGTTTGTGACGTCGTAGACAGAGTCTTAAAGTCGCCTGCAGGAAGCATAGTGTCTGATCTCAATCCGGTGGGTGTAGTGTTTCATGAAAATGGGAAGATGGTAATCCTTTTCTGGAAGACACTGGAGTCTTCACTCTCAGTTTTATAGATTTGATGGCTTTGTGAGGTGAAACAAATGACTAATACTTTGAAGACTAACATTTAATACAGTAGTTGTCATTGCCAGTAATTTCATATTTTAACTTAGCTAAAAGAATGTCCACTTATGTTTTTCAATGGAGCAGTGTTTAAGTTTCCAACCATGAAAGAATCTTTTGTGTTGGAGATTTAGCTCAGTGGCATAAGTGCCTGCCTGAGAGGGTGAGGTCTTGAGCTTGATCCCCAGTAACAGTAACAAAAAGACTCTTGTTATGATGGTCAATAGATTTTTTGGCTAATGGGCTTTTTAGGAGTGGTGGTTTCTTTATATGCCTTGTGTTTTTGCTTTCTGCATAGAACTTCAAGCCCCCCAAACGACCTTTCAAAAGGATGAACTACACAGATGCTATTGCGTGGCTGAAAGAACATGATGTAAAGAAAGAAGATGGGACTTTCTATGAGTTTGGAGAGGTATGTATTCCTCTGACCTCTTTGTTTCAAAGGTGGTGTCATATGCTTAAATGTGTTGTGGTTTCTGATTGATTGGCAAATGTAGAAGGGGCCTGCTGCTTGGAGTTGTGTGTTGTTTCATAGTAGAGTGAACAGTGACAAGTGTTTAGTTTTCCTGTGTCATCCTTCTTCATCTCTTTTCTTTGTGATTGTTGTTGTTCCTAAGCTGTTAAGTTCTGCTTAGCCTTCTGTCGGCTAACAGGGGTGTTTTATGTTTGTGAAGCCCTTGAAAGTACGTATAGAGTGTTGGTATATGTATTTAGTCATTTTGTTTTGCTGGAAGACGTGTATCATAGTTTGAAATGGAATTTGTTTCCCCAAGAATCACTTACTTAAAACTGAATGCTGACAAAAAGATAGCTGTTGAATAAGAAATAAAACCAAGAGAGAAGACGTTGCAGGAGACATGAGCTGGCGCCCGATAAACTTTGCATGCTGATATTGATGTTGCCTGGGAACCACCCTCTAAGCATGTATGGGGAGTGTGGCTTGGCAGCAATGTTACATGTCCTTGTTCTTGTATGTTTAAGCATTCTTTATATGATATTTGCAGATCTGTTTTATAAGGAAAAAGTAGATAGCTGGTGCTCACTAGAGTTTCAGATTTTAAAAGAAGTTTATAGGCAGGACAAACAATATACTGGATCTTTACAAATTACTCTGTCTTATAAATTTAGTTTATGCTGTATAATACACAATTTTGAACCGAAAACTTGAGTACTTTGGTAGCCCTAATACTTGGCAGAGTGCTGTTATATCCAGCAAAGTGTCAGCTGGGAAGAACACAAGCTGTGGAGCCTGACTATCTCCCTCCCAGAGGCCGGTTTTGCTCCCAAGACTGTGTCCAGATCTGCTCTGTCCCTGAAGGCCAAAGGCCTTTGCTCTTTTTCTTCCTCTCTGCCTCTGAGGTAACATCCTGTTGGCAAGGTTGTGGGGACTAAATGAGCTAAATGCCTAGCGAGGTCCATGGCACAGGAAGCCTGGTTGTATGGCAGCAGGACTGGATTTCCTTGCCGTCATCCTGTGCCCATGAGGGGCTGGAGAGATGAGCGGTCCGCAGACTTCAGATTGTGCAGTGAGATCCCTCTTCCTCTTTTTAATGTTATGCAGGGCCCCAGTGTATCCAGTGGATACCAGCCAGGTGACCAGAGACCTCCCATTCATCTCGCATCTCCTCCTGTACCTCAGAGGGTGTAGGGCATTTGGGACCAAAGCAGAGGGCGGCTGTGCCAGCTGATTGCTCAGCACTTGTTTCAGTTCTTACATCAAACAGATTAGTGAGTGTTGTCCAAGTCTCCATTATTTGTCCTAGGGCAAGAGTTTATGCATGGTTTACTGAAGGATGTTTCCAGAGAGAAACAAGTTCATTTGGTTTATCGTTGCCTAACATTTCGTGGCTGTTGCAGATGTGGTTACACTTACAGACTTGATGCTGGTTATTTATCTTATCACTGTATTGAAGGCATAAGTGATTTATTGTAGCAGGAAAGAAGTGCATATAACAGGAGATTTTCAAGATTCCTGTCATTGGTATGGTATTTTATGTTTAGATCAATGATACTCTGAAACATTCACTGATTACCTTCTACTTTATGAGATTGAGTGGACCACAGTTTGCTTTGGAGCTTACTAAAACTGACCACAGGGAAAAAATACCTTGGAGGTCAGCTTGGAGATTTCTAGTTTTTTCATTTCATTCATCTCAAGCGTGATGCTTGGAATATACTGAAGAAGAAGGCAGGGTATTTTACAGTTCATGTAACAAGTGTGAATTTACAAAGTATGTTTTCTTTTTGTTTTTTTCTTTAAGAGAACTTTCTCCTTACATGAGAGTTTGAGTTTTGGCTTAGTGTGTGTGTATTGTCTACCATGTTGCCCAGGAGAGAGTGAAAGAGCTGTTTATGTCTGGTACATTTTGAGTGGTAAATGTTAATCAAGTCTTGTTTAACCTCAGGATATCCCAGAAGCTCCTGAGAGACTGATGACAGACACCATTAATGAACCCATCTTGCTGTGTCGATTTCCTGTGGAGATCAAGTCCTTCTATATGCAGCGATGTCCTGAGGATCCCCGTCTTACTGAATCAGTCAGTTTGTGACTTAGAACATTAGAAATTTTACTTGTCGTTTTTATTTATATTTAAAGATAAAAAATAACTAAATTTCACGACACAATAACTAGAAGGTAACAGTGGTTAATATGTTGTGTATTGTTATCTTTAAATTTCTCAAAGGACAAGATATCTGCATTTAATTGTCCAAAGAATATTCCTACAAACCACTCCTTTCAATGAACTAAGAGAAATTATATATATTTATGTTAGTCAAGAGAATTTTGCTTTCCAAAGGAGGAGAACAGCCAGGCCTGGTGACACATGCCTGTAATCCCAGCACTTGGGAGGCTGAAGCAGGAGGATCTCTCAGAGTTTGAGGCCAGCCTGTGCTGCATAGTGACTTCAAGGCCAGCCTGTGCCATATGGCAAGAATCTGTCTTAAAACAGAGCAAAACAAAAAAGTAATAAAATAAAGTAGTGGACACTGTGAACGCAATGAGATACACCTCATAGGAAGTGTTTCATAATTCTGGAGTGACAGTAGTTACAGGAGTGGTTTTTCTTCCTCGCCAGCTTCACATGATAACTATTAACATCCTTTACTAGAAAATTTGAGTAGTATTTGAATTTTGCATGAACATAGTCTAGATTCCTTTAGCTATAGGAGTTTAAGTGATAGTTTTCATTGACACCCTGCAATAATGCTGTGTGTGATAGCCTGCTACTGGTTATGTCTTCTTTTTAAATCTTTATTCCCAGGTGGACGTGTTGATGCCCAATGTTGGTGAGATCGTGGGAGGCTCCATGCGTATCTGGGATAGTGAAGAAATCCTGGCAGGGTATAAAAGGGAAGGTATTGATCCCACTCCCTACTACTGGTACACAGATCAGGTAAAAATGGTTTTCAAAACTATCTTTCAACTTTTGCCATTATAATAGTTCTGTATACACTGACATTTTCTAAAGGAGAGCTTTCCAAATGGTACTTTAATTTTTGAATGAGTCATACTTAGTTTCATGGTTATAATACAGCATCTAAATGTTGCCGTTTTTCTCTTTGGCCTACTTACATGTTAATTTCATTTAAATATATCTGTCTAGTCATTGCTGAATATCATTAGTTCCTACTGCGGTCTACTATTGTCTTTCATATTTCTCTGCTTAATGGAGGTACGGAAGTCTTTCCAGAGAAATGCTTAGTTCCTGATTTATGTTTCATAATTATTTCAGAATTACATGTTTTATTTGTACTACTGGAGACTAAAGCCATGGTGTTACACATGCTAGGCAAGCACTGTACCACTGAGCTACATTGTCAACTCTGTTTTAAAAAAATGTAAATTGAGAGAGGGTTTCGCTTCATTGCCTAGGCTAGGCTTAAACTTGTGATTCTCCTGCCTTAGCCTCCCAAGTAGCTGGGATTACTGGCATGCCCCACCGTTTCCAGCCTGAGCTGCTTCTTCTCACATGGCTCATGAAGGCATATAGAGTATGGGTTAAATTCTTGACCACAGTGAGCTGTTTCCGCAGTGGAAAATTTTAACCTGTTTAGATAAAATTTTAAACATTCACTCCTCTCATTCTCGCTGTGTCTTTTTCTTTAACAGAGAAAATACGGTACATGTCCTCACGGAGGATATGGCTTGGGCTTGGAACGATTCCTGACTTGGATCCTGAACAGATATCACATCCGAGATGTGTGTTTGTACCCTCGATTTGTCCAGCGCTGCAAGCCATAGTTGGTTTCTCTCAAGTGTGAAGAAAAGAATAGGATTCATGAAAAGAAGAGACTGTCTCTTCAAAAGAAAAAAAAAAAGACAAAGGCTAAAATTTTCTTTTTAT